>JAHHZJ010000161.1:0-57591 GCA_021437245.1 Aegilops speltoides | reverse complement strand
ATCTGGAACTGCTGGCCCAAGTGCAATTTCAGCCCGTGTCTTTTTTTTAAGTCCCTAATTTTGCTATTTTTCCAGAATTGCGCTTCACGTAAAAACCCTCCTAGTTCATGCATTTAATTACTCACAATTGGTGCATCGGATTAAAATAAATTATATATGTAAAATGACTAGTTTTTCATCTAGTTTCATAATATCCAACTTTCATCCATGTTTAAAATGTTTAACTTGTTGTTTATTTAATTTTGCTCAAATGCCATGCTAAAATGATTTAATTCATAACTATTTAACCGTAGCTCCGATTTTAATAAACTTTATATGTTTTTGGGGTAGAATTATGCCTAGATTAACATGGTCCACTTTATTTTCCTGTTTAACAACTTTAAAATGGTGTTTAGGGCAGAACAGTACCAAACCTAATATATGCATATGAGAAGTTTCCGGACTTGTTGTTTGTTTTTCCCGGCCTCATTTAAACTTGCCTAGATAGGTAGTTTTGTCATGCTTCACCTCTTGCCATGTTTAACAACATTTAACATTGTTGTGTACCTAAACGGGAGTGAACTAAATAACTCGAATGTGGTGTTTTGTCAATATGCAACTCGTTGCATATTGAGCTCCACTTAATTTGTAGTGTTGTTTGTTGCACTTTGCCATGCCATGCCATGCCTCATTAAACCGACATGCATCATACTTGATTGTGCATCATGCCATGCTTATGCTTGTGTGTTTACTATGTTGTTTGCTTCTTTCCGGTTGTTTTCTCGTTAGCTTCGGTTTCATTCCGGTTGTGAGGATTCGCTCGCTCACGCATCGCTTGTCTTCTTCATGGATTCGCTCTTCTTCCTTATGGATTTCGTGCAAGATGACCGCTACTCGATCTCACTACTATCATTGCTATGCTAGTCCTCGTTCTTTCGCTATGTCTGCGCTACCTATTACCGCTTGTCCAGCCATCCCATATTGCCATGAACCCCTAACCTTGACACCATTCCTAGCAAACCATTGTTTGGCTATGGACCGCTTTGCTCAGCTCTTTTATAGCGCTGTAGTTGCGTAAGTTGAAGATTTCTCCATGGTGATGTGGTTTTGTTGGGATATCACAATATCTCTTATATTATTAATGCATCTATATACTTGGTAAAGGGTGGAAGGCTCGGCTTTATGCCCGTGTTTTGTTCCACTCTGCCGCCTAGTTTCCGCCATACCGTGTTATGTTCCCGGATTTTGCGCCTTACGCTCGGGTGATTTATGGGACCCCCGACAGCTTCGCTTTGAATAAAACTTGTCCAAAGAAGGCCCAACATTGACTTTTACCATTTGCCTCACCACCACCTACTTTTCCCTTGGGAGTAATTAACCCAAGGGTCATCTTTATTATAGCCCCCTGCCGCTGCTTGTCTAAGTGTTGGTCCGAACCGAGTAGATCATGGGCCTCGGGCAACTCGAGGTTTGGTTTTACTCAGAGATGTCTCATCCGTGTTGCCTCGAGAACGAGATATGTGCAGCTCTTATCGGGATTGTGCAGATCGCGGCTTTGCTGGTCTTGTTTTACCATTGTCGAAATGTCTTGATGTACCGGATACCGAGTCCGATCGGAGTGTTCGGTGAAGGTTTATTCCTTCGATGATCGCGAGAGCTTGTCATGGGCTGTTGGGACACCCCGCAGGTATAAACTTTCGAGAGCCGTGTCTGCTGTTATGTGGCGATGGGAATTTGTTAATGTCCGTTGTAGACAACTTGACACTTGATCCGAATTAAAACGCATCAACCGAGTGTGTAGTCAGTGATGGTCTCTTCTGCGGAGTCCGAGAAGTGAACACGGTTCGTGTTATGTTTGACGAAGTAGGTGTTCGTGATCACCTCTTGATCATTGCTAGCTTCACGACGCTCCTCTTGTTCTTCTTCGCTCTTATTTATGCTTGGTTAGCCACCATACTTGCTTAGTCGCCGCAACCTCACCACTTTACCCCTTCCTTTCCCATTGCTTTCTAGTCTTGATACCCATGGTAATGGGATTGTTGAGTCCTCGTGGCTCACCGGATACTTCCAAAACCAGTTTGTGTGCCTATGTTATGAAAGCAATGGACCAACCAAGCTCAAGGAGGAGCTCGATGAAGATCTTGCCCTTTTTGTGTTGTTTCGCTTTAGTTGATCAAGAGGGAGCCCAGCTTGGGTCGATCGGGACCTTTGTCGATTTGGGGTTCTTTTCTTTATTTTGGTTCCGTAGTCGGACCTTGATTGTATCCGGATGATGTAATGCTTTATTCATGTATTTGTGTGAAGGGCATTGTAAGCCAACTATGTATCTCTTTCCTTATGTATTACATGGGTTGTGTGAAGATTACCTCACTTAACATTGCTTTCAATGCGGTTATGCCTCTAAGTCGGGTTTCGACACCGGGAGATATAGCCGCATCGAGGGCTTATACCGGGTCCCGGACTTTGAAAACCACTGGCCCGGCCTCCTCTCCACCCCGGTGCCTTGGCCCCTCCAAACCGGCCTCGCCTTGGCCGAGGTGCCCAACCCTTCGGGTGCCCTTTCCCTTTAGGCGCCCGGCCGATTGGTCCTGGGTGCCAGGACCCCTTTTCCCCTGGTGCCCAGACTCCACTGTTTCTCACACAATTAGGGATAAAAGACCCTTGTACACCCATCTTCCTCTTATTTCCCCCCTAGATAAAGTACACATCTCCTACCTTGTTTGAGGGGTTAAAAGTATTAGATAGAGAAAGAGAGAGCTTTGGTCCCTTCCTCCTTGGAGATCGGCCTCCTTTGGAGATCAAGGCCTCCTGTTGGAGAAGACCCACTTGGGATTCAAGGCCCTTGGGGAAGATCACCCAAGACCTCACCTAGTGGGAAGAACCTTACCCTTGTTTGTTTTTCCTTGAATTTTCTTGTATGCTTGTGGATCTCATGTATGCTAACTAGTGGATGTGTTATTTGGATTTGTTCAATTGATTCTCCTTTGTGTTCTTGATTGTTCCTCACTTTTCTCCCCTGTGGAAAAGATCCTTCTAGGGTTTCACCCACAACATCTTAGTACCATAGGGTTGATTCACATCTTGGAGTCCTTACCCCATTGGCTAGCTTGATTTTGTGGTTTTCCATCCTAATTAAAATCCCCACAAAATAACCCCAATTTGTTTCTTGAAATTTGTTGGATCTTGTGAGATTTGGTTGTTTTGGTCCATGGATTTGTTGTTTGGCAAGTGGATCTAGCCCTAAACCTTCATCCCCCCCTTCCTGGGGAACGAGTAATTTCAAAAATTTCCTACGCACACGCAAGATCATGGTGATGATATAGCAACGAGGGAGAGGTTGTCCACGCACTGGAGACCGGCGAAGGCCGACACAACATAGAGGAAGTAGTCGGACGCCTTCCCGGTTCAACCGATCCAAGCACCGAACGGCGCACCTCCGTTCAAAGACACGCTCAGCTTGATGATGATCCCCGGACCCATCCAGCAAAGTGTCGGGATGAGTTCAAAGACGACCGGCGGGGACGATGATGATGTTTCACGGCAAGCAGGCTTCACTTAAACCCTAGATATGACCGAGGTGGAAATGGTGGAAGGGGGCACCGACACGGCTAAGGAACGATCTTAGATCAACTTTGTGTTGGGGTGCCCCCGCCTGATATAAAGGGAGGAGGAGGGCCCCTTTCCCATTAGTCCCTCCCACCGGAGTAGGATTCCCCTTTCCTAGTCCAACTAATAGTCCTTCCATGTATTAGGAGTAGGAGACAAGGAGGGGAAAGAGGAGGGAAGGGAAGGAGGGGGCCCCTCCCAGTCCACCCGGACCAGGCCATGGGGGGCAAGAGCCCTGCCCTAGGTAGCCCCTCTTCACAGGCCCAATAAGGACCAATATTTCCCGGCGAACCTGTAATCTCCCAGACAAAAATACCCAATCACTGAACCTTTCCAACTCCAATATAGTCGCCCAATATATCGATCTTTACGCCTCGACCATTTTGAGACCTCTCATGTCCACAATCTCATCCGGACCAAACTCCTTCACATCAAAACTCATAAACTCATAATATAACCGCCATCGAAACCTTGTTGCAAGGATTCTACGGGTTCGAGAACTATGTAACATGACCTAGAACTATTCTCGTCAATAACCAATAGCGGGACCTGGATGCCCATATTGGCTTTACATATTCTACAAGATCTTTATCGGTCAAACCGCATAACAACATACGTTGTTCCTTTTGTCATCGGTATGTTACTTGTCCGAGATTCGATCGTCGGTATCCAATACCTAGTTCAATCTCGCCACCGCAAGTCTCTTTTACTCGCTCAGAATGCATCATCCCGAACCAACTCATTGGTTACATTTTGCAAGGCTTATAATGATGTGCATTACCGTGAGGGCTCAGAGATACCTCTCCGACAATCGGAGGACAAAACCTAATATCGAAATACGCCAACTCAACATGTACCTTCGAGACACCCAAGTAATTCCTTTATAATCACCCATTACGCCGGACGCTTGGTAGTACCCAAAGTGTTCTATGTAAACGGAGTTGCATAATCTCATAGTTACAGGAACATGTATAAGTCATGAAGAAAGCAATAGCAACATACTAAACGATCAAGCTTTATGCCCGGTGTTTTGTTCCACTCTTGCCGCCTCTAGTTTCCGCCATACCGTGTTATGTTCCCGATTTTGCGCCCTTACGCTGGTCGGGTGATTTATGGGACCCCCGACAGTTCGCTTTGAATAAAACTTGTCCAAAGAAGGCCCAACATTGACTTTTACCATTTGCCTCACCACCACCTACTTTTCCCTTGGGAGTAATTAACCCAAGGGTCATCTTTATTATAGCCCCCGCCGTTGCTTGTCTAAGTGTTGGTCCGAACCGAGTAGATCATGGGCCCTCGGGCAACTCGAGGTTTGGTTTTACTCAGAGGATGTCTCATCCGTGTTGCCTCGAGAACGAGATATGTGCAGCTTTATCGGGATTGTCGGCGATCGGGCGGCTTTGCTGGTCTTGTTTTACCATTGTCGAAATGTCTTGATGTACCGGATACCGAGTCCGATCGGAGTGTTCGGTGAAGGTTTATTCCTTCGATGATCGCGAGAGCTTGTCATGGGTTGTTGGGACACCCCCGCAGGTATAAACTTTCGAGAGCCGTGTCTCCATGTTATGTGGCGATGGGAATTTGTTAATGTCCGTTGTAGACAACTTGACACTTGATCCGAATTAAAACGATCAACCGAGTGTGTAGTCGTGATGGTCTCTTCTCGCGGAGTCCGAGAAGTGAACACGGTTCCTGTGTTATGTTTGACGAAGTAGGTGTTCGTGATCACCTCTTGATCATTGCTAGCTTCACGACTGCTCCTCTTGTTCTCTTCGCCTTATTTATGCTTGGTTAGCCACCATACTTGCTTAGTCGCTGCCGCAACCTCACCACTTTACCCCTTCCTTTCCCATTAAGCTTTGCTAGTCTTGATACCCATGGTAATGGGATTGCTGAGTCCTCGTGGCTCACCGATACTTCCAAAACCAGTTTGTGTGCCTATGTTATCGAAAGCAGTGACGCAACCAAGCTCAAGGAGGAGCTCGATGAAGATCTTGCCCTTTGTGTTGTTTCGCTCTAGTTGATCAAGAGGGAGCCCAGCTTGGGGTCGATCGTGGACCTTTGTCGATTTGGGGTTCTTCTTTATTTTGGTTCCGTAGTCGGACCTTGATTGTATCCGATGATGTAATGCTTTATTCATGTATTTGTGTGAAGTGGCGATTGTAAGCCAACTATGTATCTCTTTCCTTATGTATTACATGGGTTGTGTGAAGATTACCTCACTTATGACATTGCTTTCAATGCGGTTATGCCTCTAAGTCGCTTCGACACGGGAGATATAGCCGCATCGAGGGCGATACCCGGGTGCCCGGACTTTGACAGCTACTCCGCCCGGCCCTCCTGCTCACCTCCCGGGTGCCCGGTCCCTCCACCGGCCTCGCCTGGCCGAGGTGCCCAACCTTCGGCTGGGGTGCCTTGCCGCCTTAGGCGCCTCGCCTGATTGGTCTGGGTGCCAGGACCCCTTTTCCCCGGGTGCCCAGACTCCACCGTTTTGCCTGCACACAATTAGGGATAAAAGACCCTTGTACACCCATCTTCCTCTTATTTCGTCCCTAGACTATAAGTACACATCTCCTACCTTGTTTGAGGGGTTAGCAAAGTATTAGATAGAGAAAGAGAGAGCTTTGGTCATCTTCCTCCTCTTGGAGATCTAGGCCTCCTCTTGGAGATCAAGGCCTCCTGTTGGAGAAGACCCACTTGTGGATTCAAGGCCTCCTTTGGGGAAGATCATCACCAAGACCTCACCTAGTGGGAAGAACCTTACCCTTGTTCTGTTTTCCTTGAATTGTTCTTGTATGCTTGTGGATCTCATGTATGCTACACTAGTGGATGTGTTATTTGGATTTGTTCAATTGATTCTCCTCTTGTGTTCTTGATTGTTCCTCACTTTTCTCCCCTCCAAGTGTGAAAAGATCCCTTCTAGGGTTTCACTTACAACATCTTAGTACCATGAGCAAGGTTGATTCACATCTTGGAGTCCTTACTCCATTGGCTAGCTTGATTTTGTGGTTTTCCATCCTAATTCGAAAATCCCCACAAAATAACCCCAATTTGTTTCTTGAAATTTGTTGGATCTTGTGAGATTTGGTTGTTTTGGTCCATGGATTTGTTGTTTGGCAAGTGGATCTAGCGCCTAAACCTTCATCCCCACCCTTCCTGTTGGGGAACGTAGTAATTTCAAAAAATTTCCTACGCACACGCAAGATCATGGTGATGATATAGCAACGAGGGGAGAGTGTTGTCCACGTACCCTCGTAGACCGAAGCGAAGCGCTGACACAACATAGAGGAAGTAGTCGTACGTCTTCCCGGTTCAACCGATCCAAGCACCGAACGTACGGCACCTCCGAGTTCAGCACACGTTCAGCTTGATGATGATCCCCGGACTCCGATCCAGCAAAGTGTCGGGGATGAGTTCACAAGCACGACGGCGGCAGGACGATGATGATGTTTCATCACAAGCAGGCTTCGCTTAAACTCCGCGACGATATGACCGAGGTGGAATATGGTGGAAGGGGCACCGACACGGCTAAGGAACGATCTGAGATCAACTTGTGTGTGTATGGGGTGCCCCTGCCCCTCAGATATAAAGGAGGGAGGGAGGAGGAGGCCGCCCTCTACTATGGTGCGCCATGGGGAGTCCTACTCCCACCGAGTAGGATTCCCCTTCCTAGTCCAACTAATAGTCCTTCCATGTATTAGGAGTAGGAGACAAGGAGGGGAAGAGAGGAGGGAAGGAGGAGGGGTGCCCCTCCCCTAGTCCACCCGACCAGGCCATGGGGCAAGAGCCTGCCCTAGGTAGCCCTCTCTTCAGCAGGCCCAATAAGGACCAATACTTCTCCCGGCGAATTCCTGTAATCTCCCAGATTCAAAAATACCCGAATCACTCGAACCTTTCCGAACTCCGAATATAGTCGCCCAATATATCGATCTTTACGCCTCGACCATTTTGAGACTCCTCGTCATGTCCACAATCTCATCTCGACTCAACTCCTTCGGTACATCAAAACTCATAAACTCATAATATAACCACATCGAAACCTTGTTGCATGGACTCTACGGTTCGAGAACTATGTAGACATGACCTAGAACTATTCTCGTCAATAACCAATAGCGGACCTGATGCCCATATTGGCTTTACATATTCTACGAAGATCTTTATCGGTCAAACCGCATAACAACATACGCTGTTCCTTTTGTCATCGGTATGTTACTTGTCCGAGATTCGATCGTCGGTATCCAATACCTAGTTCAATCTCGCCACCGCAAGTCTCTTTACTCGCTCAGAATGCATCATCCCGTAACCAACTCATTGGTTACATTGCTTGCAAGGCTTATAATGATGTGCATTACCGTGAGGGCTCAGAGATACCTCTCCGACAATCGGAGGACAAAACCTAATATCGAAATACGCCAACTCAACATGTACCTTCGAGACACCAGTAGTACTTCTTTATAATCACCCAGCACGCTAGACGCTTGGTAGTACCCAAAGTGTTCTCATGTAAACGGAGTTGCATAATCTCATAGTTACAGTGAACATGTATAAGTCATGAAGAAAGCAATAGCAACATACTAAACGATCAAGTGCTAAGCCAACGGAATGGGTCAAGTCAATCACATCATTCTCCTAATGATGTGATCCCGCTAATCAAATGACAACTCTTTTGTCCATGGCTAGGAAACATAACCATCTCTCGATAAACGAGCTAGTCAAGTAGAGGCATACTAGTGACACTATGTTTGTCTATGTATTCACACACGATTATGTTTTCCTGTTAATACAATTCTAGCATGAATAATAAACATTTATCATGAAATAAGGAAATAAATAATAACTTTATTATTGCCTCTAGGCATATTTCCTTCAGCCTCCCACTTGCACTAGAGTCAATAATCTAGTTCACATTGCCATGTGATTTAACACCAATATTCATATCTCAGATATGATTAACACCCATAGTTCACATCATCATGTGACCAACATCCAAAGGGTTTACTAGAGTCAATAATCTAGTTCACATCGCTATGTGATTAACACCCAAAGAGTACTAAGGTGTGATCATGTTTTGCTCGTGAGAGAAGCTCACCAACGGGTCTCACACATTCAGAGTCGTATGTATTTTGCAAATATTCTATGTCTACAATGCTCGCACGGAGCTACTCTAGCTAATCGCTTCCCACTTTCAATATGTATCCAGATTGAGACTTAGAGTCATCTCGGATCGGTGTGAAAACTTGCACCGAGATAACTTTTACGACGGGCTCTTTTATCACCTCCATAATCGAGAAATATTTCCTTAGTCCTCACTAAGGATATTCTTGACCAATGTCCAAAGGATCTACTTCCTAGATCACTATTGTACTCCCTTGTCAAATACAGAGCAAGGTATACAATAGGTCCGGTACATAGCATAGCATACTTTATAGAACCTATGATCGAGGCATAGGGAATGACTTTTCATTCTCTTTCTATTTTCTACTGTGGTCGGATTTGAGTCTTACTCAATTTCATACCTTTGCAACACGTGCAAGAACTCTTTCTTTGACTGCTCCATTTCAACTACTTCAAAATCTTGTCAAGGTATGTACTCATTGAAAATCTTATCAAGCCGCCTTGATCTATCTCAATAGATCTTGATGCTCAATATGTATGTAGTTTTACCGAGGTCTTTCTTCAAAAACTCTTATTCAAGTATCCTTTCATGCTTTGCGTATCATTCTACATTATTTCCGATCAGCAATATGTCATTCACATATACTTATCGAAATGTCAGAGTGCTCCCACTCACTTTCTTGTAAATACAGCTTCACCACAAGTCTCAGATAATACTATATGCTTTGATCGACTTATCAAAGCGATATTCCAACTCGAGATGCTTGCACCAATCCATAGATGGATTGTCGAGCTTGCACATTTTGTTAGCACCTTTAGGATTGACAAAACCTTCTCGTTGTATCATATACAACTCTTCTTTAATAAATTCATTAAGGAATGTAGTTTTGATATCCATTTGCCAAATTTCATAAAATGTGGCAATTGCAACATGATTCGACAGACTTTTAAGCATCGATACGAGTAAGAAAATCTCATCGATTCAACACCTTGAACTTTGTCAAAACCTTTTTCGACAAGTCTAGCTTTGTAGATAGTAACACTACTATCAACGATGTCTTCCTCTTGAAGATCCATTTATTCTAATGACTCACCGATCATCGGCAAGTCAATCAAAGTCTACACTTTGTTCTCATACATGGATCATATCTCGATTTCATGGCCTCAAGCCATTTCGTGGAATCTGGCTCATCATCGCTTCCTCATAGTTCGTGAGGTTCATCATGGTCTAGTAACATGACTTCCGTAACATGATTACCGCATCACTGTGCGGATCTTACTCGAAGACCCACGAGGTTTGGTAGCAACTTGATCTGAAGTTTGATGATCATCATCATTAACTTCCTCACTAATTGGTGTAGGAATCACCGAACTGATTTCGTGATGAACTACTTTCCAATAAGGGAGAAGGTACAATTACCTCATCAAGTTCTACTCTCCTCCCACTCACTTCTTTCGAGAGAAACTCCTTCTAGAAAGGATCCATTTTAGCAACGATCGCCTTGCCTTCGGATCTGTGATAGAAGGTGTACCCAACAATTTCCTTTGGGTATTTTATGAAGACGATTCTCCGATTTGGGTTCGAGCTTATCAGATGAAACTTTTTCACATAAGCATCGCAGCCCCAAACTTTAAGAAACAACACTTAGGTTTACCGCTAAACCATAGTTCATACGGTGTCGCCTCAACGGATTTAGATGATGCCCTATTTTAAAACGTGAATGCAGCTGTCTCTAATGCATAACCCCAAAACGATAGTGGTAAAGAGATATCATAGATCGCACCATATCAAATAAAGTGCGGTTACGACGCTCGACACACCATAACGATGTGGTGTTCTGTGGCGTGAGCTGTGAAACTATTCCACATTGTTTTAATTGAAGACCAAACTCAGAACTCAAATATTTGTCTCCGCGATCGATCGCAGTAAACTTTATTTTCTTGTTACGATGATTTTTCCACTTCACTCAAATTCTTGAACCTTTCAACTATTTCTGCACTTATGTTTCATCAAGTAGATATACCCATATCTGCTCAAATCATCTTGTGAAGGTCGAAAATAACGATATTTGCCATTTAGCATCAAGACTCATTGGATCGCATACATCGGTATGTATTATTTCCAATAAGTCAAGAGTTTGTTCCATTGTTCCGAGAATGTAGTTTTAGTCATCTTGCCCAAAAGGCACGGTTCGCAAGCATCAAATGATTCATAACCAAGTGATTCCAAAATCCATCTTTATGGAGTTTCTTCATGCGCTTTACATCGATATGACCCAAACGGCAAAGCACAAATAAATTGCACTATCATTATTAACTTTGCATCTTTTGGCATCAATAGTATGTGTATCACTACGATCGAGATCCAACAAACTATTTTCATTGGGTGTATAACCATCGAAGGTCTTATTCATGTAAACAGAATAACAATTATTCTTTTAACTTCAAATGAATAACAGTATCGCAATAAACATGATCCAATCATATTCATGCTCAACGCAAACGCTAAATAACACTTATTTAGGTTTAACACTAATCCCGAAAGTATAGGGAGTGTGCGATGATGATCATATCTGTCGGGGATATGCCCCGCGGCGTAAACCGGCCGGAAGGATAAACCGGCCGGACTTGGCGATTCACCGTGACTGCATGCACTGCATAATTTACAGTTCATTGGTAATCCGACAGGCGGGCCAAAGGAGCAACAAGACCCAGTGGCCTGTCTGGCGGTTCATGAAGGCCGGTTCAACTATGGTGGGCCGGTTTAAGAGGAAAGGCATGAGGAATGTTTACCTTACAAGGAGTTAAGACTAGGACTTGTATCCGATTTGTATTAGAGATAGACTAGTCCTAATCCTAATAGGACTCACATGTAAACCGCCTTCAAGATATATAAAGAGGGCAGGCTCCTCAAAGAGGGACAAGTTAGAAGCTACAAGCTACAAGCAATAATCGCTAGGGTTAGAGACAAAGAGGAGAGCCGTTTACGGCGACTTCTCGTGATGATAATGAGACCTAGCCTCAAACAAAGATGTAGGGCTTTTTACCGGATGATGTTTTCCGGGGCCCAAGTTGTCTAAATCCCGTCTTGTGTTATGGCTCTCGATTCCGCCAACCCTCTCAAGCTACCACATAGATGCGCTGGCCTCGCGACTAAGTCCCGACATTATGACATCCGACGTGACAAATGCCTCATGGGCGTAAACCGCCGGAAGGATAAACTGCCGGACTTGGCGATTCACCGTGACTCGCATGCACTGCACGATTTACGCTCATTGGTAATCCGACAGCGGGCTGAGGAGCAACAAGACCCAAAGGGCCTGTCTCAAGGTTCATGAAGGCCGGTTCAACTATGGTGGGCCGTTTAAGAGGAAAGGCATGAGGAATATTTACCTTACAAGGAGTTAAGACTAGGACTTGTATCCGTTTGTATTAGAGATAGACTAGTCCTAATCCTAATAGGACTCCACATGTAAACCGCCCTTCAAGATATATAAGGAGGGGCAGGGCTCCCAAAGAGGGACAAGTTAGAAGCCAAGCTACAAGCAATAATCGCTAGGGTTAGAGACAAAGAGGAGAGCCGGTTTACGCAACTCCTCGTGATGATAATGAGACCTAGCCTCAAACAGCATGTAGGGCTTTTACCGATGATGTTTCCGGGCCCGGTCGTCTAAATCCCTCGTTTGTGTTATGCCTTCGATTCCGCCAACCCTCTCGCTACCACATAGATGCGCTGGCCTCATGACTAAGTCCTCGAGATTATGACATCCGACGTGACAAATCCACGACAGCTTGGCGCCACCGTGGGGCTCCAAGACGGTGGTGTTGAGTTCTTGAAGGATTCTTTCAGAATCGAGAAGCACACGCAGCTGCCATAACTCGCCGAGATCAAGAGGAGTCCGGAGCCCAAACTACTACGGCGCTCAACCGAGCTATCATGCGCTTCCCATCGCAGATCAGCGACCGGGTCAAATTACTATACATCAAGCATGTGTCCAATCCGCCGTGTTTGTGTTTTGTCCGAGGGCATCAATCGCTGCAATTTTATCGCATTTGGCCACCCAAGAGAAGGAATAATTTGTCGCTATATTTTTCCGCATGAGGATCGTAACAGATCGAAGAAGCCATCAATCCAAGCCGGATCAGAAAAGTGATAAAAAAGGAGCGAAGAAAACAGCCCGCGACTCGAAAGCGAGATGGCCACTTAACTCGGTCCGAACCGCCGCCGATGTATTTTGCTCCACCAAGCGCCGCTTATTTGGTCGTGGATCAGCCGCCCGACGCCTGTTTCGCTGCGCCAGTTCTTGCGCTGACACCTCATCCTCAAAGCCGCTTTGTCGGGTCAAGAATCAATCTCGCCACAGACGAAGCTCAAGGCCACTGTTCTCGTCCACGCCATCGAAAGCAGCCGCCGATCGAGCCAGTCAACTCCGCCATCGCCCCAAGCCATCTTATTGAGCCGCATGCCGCCAGATGCCTCCAATTCGCTGAGCCATCGAGATAGATCACCATCGCCGCCCTTCGCCTCATAGATCGGGTGTTTTGTTGCCTCAAGCTTCGCTTTTTACAAGCTGCCGTGCTGAACCGCCATCGCCGCTTGTTAAGTCGCCGGCGCCTTCTCGCAAACCGGCAGGGATCGAGGTCTCGAGCTGCTATTTTGTACCTTGAGCTGCCACCGCTTATGCAGAGAGCCACCACGGTCTCGTGGCTGGTTAAGCTTCAGTTTACTCAAAGTTGATCCACCGTGCCCCGCTGACAATGGGGCAATGGGCAAGGGCACGTTTCAGAACTGATATATCCGGACAAAAACAATGGGCAAGGGCACGTTTCAGAACTGATATATCCGGACAAAAACAATGGGCAAGGGCACGTTTCAGAGCTGATGTATTGTCGCCTTTTCAGAATCGATGTATCTCGCACTCGCCTCGAGCCGGCTCGCATGATTCGCTTTAAACCAAAGGCCCCGAGCCACGCCTCCGCCATGGCTGGCACGCTAGGACTACTCGGCCATGACTGCCCTCCGAGTCCCAAGCTCGGCCTTGACTATCCTTGAGCTGCCCCGACCAAGCACTCCACTACTATTATGCCTTTGGCTGTGCAATGGGTCACTTTTATCAAAATTGCTAAACCGGCCAGCCACCTGTTAAACCAATCGACAAGTGGTTGATCCGCTGCTGCGTCTGCTTCCCGTGACACCTCACGGGTGAGGGTTTGGTCTCGCCGAGTCACCAGATGTGAGGCCGCCACGCCGCCGCTATCACTTCGATATGAGCTGGTCACCGAGCCGCCTCGCTGGAGGGAAAGGCCACCTATGCTTATGTTCGAGGCGCAGCCCGCTTAGTCTGGCTCGATGGTGCACGTACATGCAAGGAAAGTCAAATCAACCAAAAGAAGTACTAGTATTCATTGCTACTTGGAAAACTACTAGTACATACACGAATCCTGAGATGATTTATAAGAAAAAGGATCCATCAGAGAGGGATGATAGGGAGATGATAATGGGAAGCGGGCACCTCCGAGACGCCACGGCTGCACTCGCTGCTACCTATGATCAAACCGACCTGAATTAGTCACCTATTGAGCTGCCCTCGCCAACAGGTCGAGCGATCGCTGTGGGCACACAAATAATCTGAACAGATGATCAATTTTGCCGCAGCTGCTTGTCGTCAAGGTGGTAAGAATTGTGCATACTGTTGTTGCCGGGCCCGCCACCTTGGCCAAGCTACTAGAAAATCCATTCAACACCAAAGATCCGGTTCATCCGATAAAAATACCAGTGCTATTTTTTCTATCTATTTTAAGTATATATTAATTTATCCAAAAACAATTGCTCGCTTATGATGTTTTCTATGCAGACAATTATTTACTGCAAGAATAATCATTATGTCACGGATATAAAGCTCAAGGCCAAGATATCCAGCCAAAGATCCAGCCATACCACATTGTTCAACAAATTTGTGCAAACCACCGCCTGTGGGTTCAGCCCATAACAACAACCCCATGTCGCTCACCCGCTCATACCGATTTTACAACATCGCTGCGGTTCACGGTCCGCGCCGGCTTATAAACGCTATGTCCGACTCACCCGTCTCAAGACCGGTTTACCACGCCACGTCGGGTTCACCCATGAGCGATTTCAACTCCACCTAGCGATCATCAATTTCATGGCGGATTATTTGCGGCCCGCACATCGTGATATTCATCTAAAATATATTTATTTGACACATATTATTTTTGTCAAAGAGCAGTTATCTTTGCCTTGGTCTGCAATGTTGTTGATGCAGGATGTTTGTTCACTACATCAAAATGACGTGGTTAACTCGCCCGTCCGCGCCGTTTACAACACCGCAGCCGTTCATCTGCTTGAGCCGCTTATGATGCCGAGGTCATCTTTTTCGCCCATTTCTCACGGCCTGGTCTACATCAACATACCGGGCCGCACTCGCCGGCATGGGCTATTTATCAAGTATGAGCAAGTCACAGCTTGGGTAGCCCGGCTTTTCAAATTGAGGAAAATTATTATCAACCGCCGCTTGTAATCGATGGTTCAATGGGCAGCGCACAAGTCGCCGCCACTACAGCTTTGGTTAACTTCAAATCGCCAGCTTGAAGGAACCATTGGCCGAAAGGTCGACACGGCTCATACGGGATCATTATAACCCGCCGCAGCCACCTCAATGATTCACATCGGGCTATCAACACCGATGATATACAACTTATGCCGGTTTATATGACGGTCAAATATGGAGAGTTTCAAGCCAACTATTCGAGTCACCTTGAGACTCGGGGGCTACGATGATATGATGCAACAAGCCTTGCCAGTTTTAGCAAAATTAAAAAACCCCAAGACAATGGAGGGAAAGATAACCCGTTCAGAGGCTATCAAGATTTGAAGGCCGCCAAAATTTCTGCTTAGAAAGTGTATGACAATTACAAAATCCTGCTCAATGAAGAAGTTCCGGATCATCGTAAAAGATTCCGCTTAAAATCCGCCTAAGGAAGCCACTCACCAAGCTCTCAACCGCTTAAGAATTTCCGTTCAAAAGGAATTAACTTCTCGCAAGTTCGAGTTGAAAGGTCGCCGTAAAATTTCCGCTTAAAAGAAGGATTCCGGTTCAATATCCGCCTAAGGGAAAATGTCTCCCACGGCTTTGAAGTTTCAAATATCCGTTCAAGATCCCGTTCAAGAAGAATTTATCTCTTGCAAAAGTTAAAATTGTCAAGAGGACCTGCTGCCATGATGTGCGGTTCAAACATGGGTATCCTGCCTTTATTGGCCTAACATATTGATCATATGGGGCTTCGCTCATAAAGCGGGTCACTGTTTTTTTACATCATGCGTGGTTACACGGAGGTTCTGCTCGAGAACGGCCTCCGCTTACCCTTGACATTTGTTTTTATCACTTGGGGCTTGGTCGTGTCCAACCAATGCAACACCTCTTGATAGGCGAAAGCCACCAGATCATTTGGGGACACGGTCAAGTCTCGAACTGTCACGCTCTTGGTCGGCTTCAGGGCCAGAGTCATTTGGGGCTTGGTCGAACCCAACCAATGTCATGCCACTTGGCCAAGGATACACGAAGTCTTTTGGGGACTCCGCCGACGGGCACCATCGCTACGCCTTCAGGAGCTTGCTTAGGCCCGACCATGGTAATGCCATCCGACCAGCTCAAGAAAGCTTTTCTTTGCAAAAGTTGTTACCTTTGCTTCCATATTTTTTCATAATTGTTATTCGATTTTGTTACGCTTTTTAAACCGACAATGTTTTAATCCGTTCGACTGTATTGACGGAACATCACAATTCTTAAACCGAGACTATCTGCCCGGTTTGATTTTCTCGTTACTATCCTATTATGGAGTAAACCGAGTTTATCAACCCGTTCAGCTTTCAACTACAAGTTGTCAAGACATCGATCAAATTATAATCCGCGATTATTAACCCGGTCCGGTTTGACTACGAAGTCGCCAAGATTATAAGGAGTTATCATTACTCAAGATTGGGATTATAATCCTTACTACAAAAGTTGGTAAGGCCAACAATGTGATTCAATGTCACAGAACAGGTTGAATAAAGCATGATGAGAAATTATCCGTGTTTATTAAACTGCCTGGTTTTGACTATACGCTCAAAGATATATTTGGATTGCGCCATTGGAATCATGCGCTTATAAATGATTGGGTTAATTATTCAAATAACCAAACTTGGCTGAATTTTCATTATGATATTGGATGAATAAGGTTTTCATACCGGATTATATTATCTTGAATAGCCAACATGGCTGGATTTTTATTATGGTTATTAATATTATGATTGAGGTTTTCAAAGTCGCTTTAGCGCAATGGATATTATGTTAACAATGGATATATTCTACAATTGAAGGAATAGTCCCGAGTTGTCGCAGCTTACAACCCGCACTTGGGGGCTATATTATTGAAGTTGAGATTACATCAAATATGCAAGTCTCATGTTGCTGCAAGCATGCACCATGACACTTGGGGGCTAATGCAGAGTCATTCTTTGTTCATCTTATTGAAGACCCGACTCATCACATTATAATGAGCCGCCCTTGGGGGCTACCAATTGCTCCTGCTAAACAATTCAAGGTACAAAGCTTTTTATTCATTATATTGAAGGGTCCATCGTCAGCTTGGTAAAGCACAAGGCTCTTAACCTTGTGGACGTGAATTCAAGCCCCATGATGGGGGTTACATCATATGATGTTATTTTCATTCAAGTATATATCAAAGTCCATGCTCATTATTGCATAATGACCCGCCCTTGGGGCTAATCTGGTTGAAGTTTTTATGAGCATCAGAATTACAAGTCCTGTGTCGCCGCAAGCATGACAACCCGCACTTGGGGGCTACATAATATGGAGTATTCAGTTTTTGCTAGTGACCGGATGAACAACATGGATTTCTTCGATAGTGACAAGATTTATATTGAAGAAAGTCTAAGCCATCATTTTGTTCTACTCAAGACTTGGGGGCTACAGTATTATATTATTATCGAAGAACTATTTTCAAATTCTCTGCTTTTGAGCAAACCGGATTGACCAAGGCCACCAATCATTACGACTTCAGGTTCCAACCCAAGGCCATCAAGAATCATGAACCGCGTATGCATAATTATGACCTAGAGTTATCGCTTTTATAACCCGCCATTTTGGTAATGTTAAACCGCAAGTTCTACATCTTCAAACCGCTGAATATCGATGAGTATATCAAGACCAATATTTCTTAAGCCGGCGCTTTGGAAGCCGACTCAAGTGGATTATTCTTCACAATATTGTTCTATGAGAAACCAACGTCAGCAATTTGAGTATGAAGCTGGTTATTGACCCGAAGTTTCTAGAAGGAGGAAATAACAAGGACTTAAGGATGATCAGTGTCGGTCTACAAGAATTCTTAACCCGGAGCGCAACTTGTTAGAATTGTTCTGGTGTTTATTTTGCAGCATAAGTTTACCATGGATAAATCCAAGCTAAACTTGGGGGCTAATGTCGATATGCCTCACAAGCGTAAACCGCCGAAGGATAAATCGCCGGACTTGGCGATTCACCGTGACCGCATGCACTGCACGATTTACGCTCCATTGGTAATCCGACAGCGGGCCAGAGGAGCAACAAGACCCAAAGGGCCTGTCTCATGTTCATGAAGGCCGTTCAACTATGGTGGGCCGTTTAAGAGGAAAGGCATGAGGAATATTTACCTTACAAGGAGTTAAGACTAGGACTTGTATCCGGTTTGTATTAGAGATAGACTAGTCCTAATCCTAATAGGACTCCACATGTAAACCACCCCTTCAAGATATATAAGGAGGGGCAGGGCTCCCCAAAGATGGACAAGTTAGAAGCTACAAGCTACAAGCAATAATCGCTAGGGTTAGAGACAAAGAGGAGAGCCGATTTACGGCGACTCCCTCGTGATGATAATGAGACTTAGCCTCAAACAAAGATGTAGGGCTTTTACCGGATGATGTTTCCTCAGTCCAAGTCGTCTAAATCCCCGCCTTGTGTTATGCCTCTCAATTCCGCTCAACCCCTCTCAAGCTACCACATAGATGCGTTGGCCTCGTGACTAAGTCCTGACATTAAGGACATTTGACGTGACAAATCCACGACAATATCAATCTTGGAACTATTTCCAACACACATCGTCACTTCACCCTTTAACTAGTCTCTGTTTATTCTGCAACTCCCGTTTCGAGTTACTAATCTTAGCAACTGAACTAGTATCAAATACTGAGGGGTTGCTATAAAGTAAAGTACACATCAATAACATGTATATCAAATATACTTATGTTCACTTTGCCATCCTTCTTATCCGCCAATCACTTGGGGTAGTACCTCTTCCAAAGGACTCAGCCTTTGGCAAGAGAAGACTTAGTCTCGTGCTTAGGACCAGACTTGGGTTTCTTCACTTGAGCAGCAACTTGCTTGCCGCTCTTCTTGAAGGTCCCTTCTTTCCTTTGCCCTTCTCTTGAAACTAGTGGTCTTGTCAATCATCAACACTTGATGCTCTTTTCTGATTTCTACCTTCGCGATTTCAACATCACGTAAGAGCTCGGGAATCGCTGGCCATCCCTTGCATACTATAGTTCATCACGAAGTTCTAATAACTTAGTGATGGTGACTAGAGAATTTCATCAATCATTATCTTATCAGAAGATTAACTCCCACTTGATTCAAGCGATTGAAGTACCTGCATAATCTGAGCACATGCTCACTAGTCGAGCGATTCTCCTCCATCTTTTAGCTATAGAACTTGTTGGAGACTTCATATCTCTTATCTCGGTATTTGCTTGAAATATTAACTTCAATTCCTCGAACATCTCATATGGTCCATGACGCTCAAAACGCCTTTGAAGTCCCGATTCTAAGCCGCTACATGGTGCAAGAACTATCAAGTAGTCATCATATTGAGCTAGCCAGACGCTCATAACTTCGTGATCCGCTCCCGCAATAGGTCTGCACCTAGCGTGCATTATGACATAATTCTTCCAGGCAGAATGAGGATAAACCTCAGATCACGGATCGAATCCGCATCATTGCTACTAACATTTTTCAACACAATTTTCTAGGAACATATCAAAATAAACATATGAAAGCAACAACGCAAGCTATCGATCTACAACATAATTTGCAAAATACTACCAGACTAAGTTCATGATAAATTTAAGTTCAATTAATCATATTATTTAAGAACTCCCACTTAGACAGTACATCTATCTAGTCATCTAAGTGATCACGTGATCCAAATCAACTAAACCATGTCCCATCATCACGTGAGATGGAGTAGTTTCAATGGTGAACATCTCTATGTTGATCATATCTACTATATGATTCACGCCGACCTTTCGGTCTCCGTGTTCCGAGGCCATATCCAGATATGCTAGGCTCGCCAAGTATAACCCGAGTATTCCGATGTGCAACTGCTTTGCACCCGCTGTATTTGAACGTTGAGCCTATCACACCCGATCATCACGTGGTGTCTCAAAGACGAAGAACTTTCGCAACGGTGCATACCAGTGGAGAACACTTTGATAATTAGTGAGAGATCATCTTAAATGCTACCGCCAATCAAAGCAAGATAAGATGCATAAAGGTTAAACATCACATGCAACCAATATAAGTGATATGATATGGCCATCATCATCTTGTGCTTGTGATCTCCATCTCTCAAGCATCGCTGTGATCACCATCATCACCGGCGCGACACCTTGATCTCCATCGAGCATCGTTGTCGTTACGCCATCTATTGCTTCTACGACTATCGCTACCACTTAGTGATAAAGTAAAGCAATTATGTATGCTTGCATTTCATACAATAAAGCGATAACCATATGGCTCCAGCCATTGTCGATAACTTTGGTTACAAAACATGATCATCTCATACAATAAAATATAGCATCACGCCTTGACCATATCACATCACAACATGCCCTGCAAAAAAGTTAGACGCCCTCTACTTTGTTGTTGCAAATTTTACGTGGCTGCTACGGGCTTAGCAAGAACCGCTTTACCTCACGATCAAAACCACAACGATAGTTTGTCAAATAGACTCGCTTTAACCTTCACAAGGGCCAAGCGAGCTACACTCGGTTCAACTAAAGTTGAGAAACCGACACCGCCACCACCGTGTGCAAAGCACGCCGGTAGAACTGGGCCTCGCAGAAGCGCACGCTGTAATGTCGGTCCGGGCCGCTTCATCCAACAATACCGCTGAACCAAAGTATGACATGCTGGTAGGCAGATGACTTATATCGCCCACAACTCACTTGTGTTCTACTCGCATATAACATCAACGATAAAACCTAGGCTCGATGCCACTATTGGGGAACGAGTAATTTCAAAAATTTCCTACGCACACGCAAGATCATGGTGATGATATAGCAACGAGGGGAGAGTGTTGTCCACGCACTGTGAGACCGGCGAAGCGCTGACACAACGAGAGGAAGTAGTCGACGCCTTCCCGGTTCAACCGATCCAAGCACCGAACGACGGCACCTCCGAGTTCAGCACACGCTCAGCTTGATGACGATCCCTGACCCGATCCAGCAAAGTGTCGGGATGAGTTCCACAAGACGACGGCGCAGGACGATGATGATGTTTCATCGCGCAGGCTTCGCTTAAACTCCGCGACGATATGACCGAGGTGGAATATGGTGGAAGGGGCACCGACATGGCTAAGGAACGATCCGAGATCAACTTGTGTGTGTATGGGGTGCCCCTGCCTCAGATATAAAGGAGGGAGGGAGGAGGAGGCCGCCTCTACTATGAGCGCCATGGGGAGTCCTACTCCCACCGGAGTAGGATTCCCTTCCTAGTCCAACTAGTAGTCCTTCCATGTATTAGGAGTAGGAGACAAGGAAGGGAAGAGAGGAGGAAGGAAGGAGGTGCGCCCTCCCCTAGTACAATTCGACCAGGCCATGGGAGGGCGCAGCCTGCCCTAGGTAACCCCTCTCTTTCAGCAGGCCCAATAAGGCCCAATACTTCCCCGGCGAATTCCCAGTAACTCTCCCAGACTCAAAACACCAATCACTGAACCTTCCAACTCCAAATATAGTCGCCCAATATATCGATCTTTACGCTCGACCATTTCGAGACTCTCGTCATGTCCCCGATCTCATCCGGACTAACTCCTTCGGTACATCAAAACTCATAAACTCATAATATAACCGCTATCAAAACCTTAAGCGGCGGACTTACGGTTCGAGAACTATGTAGACATGACCTAGAACTATTCTCGGTCAATAACCAATAGCGGACCTGGATGCCCATATTGGTCTTTACATATTCTACGAAGATCTTTATCGGTCAAACCGCATAACAACATACGTTGTTCCTTTTGGCATCGGATGTTACTTGCCCGAGATTCGATCGCTCGGTATCCAATACCTAGTTCAATCTCGCCACCGCAAGTCTTTTACTCGCTCAGAATGCATCATCCCGAACCAACTCATTGGTTACATTGCTTGCAAGGCTTATAATGATGTGCATTACCGAGAGGGCCCAGAGATACCTCTCCGACAATCGGAGGACAAAACCTAATCTCAAATACGCCTAACTCAACATGTACCTTCGAGACACCTGTAGTAATTCTTTATAATCACCCAGCACGCCAGACGCTTGGTAGTACCCAAAGTGTTCCTCATGTAAACGGAGTTGCATAATCTCATAGTTACAGAACATGTATAAGTCATGAAGAAAGCAATAGCAACATACTAAACGATCAAGTGCTAAGCCAACGGAATGGGTCAATCAATCACATCATTCTCCTAATGATGTGATCCTTAATCAAATGACAACTCTTTGTCCATGGCTAGGAAACATAACCATCTCTCGATAAATGAGCTAGTCAAGTAGAGGCATACTAGTGACACTATGTTTGTCTATGTATTCACACACGTATTATGTTTCCGGTTAATACAATTCTAGCATGAATAATAAACATTTATCATGAAATAAGGAAATAAATAATAACTTTATTATTGCCTCTAGGGCATATTTCCTTCACTTCCCACCATGAAATCCATCGAATTTGGCCATTTCGCAAAAAATTCCGCCCAAATCCATGACCCCTGGGCACTCGCACCCTGAACCCCTGGGTGCCCGCAACCCCGGGCTGTTTTCCCTAACCACCCCGGGCACCCGCACCCCCCGAATCAGCCCAACTACAAATCCATTTTGGCCATAACTTTCACCTCCCAAGTCCCTTTTTTGTGTTCTTTAGCTCGTTTGGAAGCTCTTGACACCCCCCATCCACATATATCATTACCACCACCATTTGACTCCATCAAAATTTTCACCATAAAACACCCACCTTCCAAGATTCGACCGATTTTGAGTTGCGTTTTTTTCCTAAGGTGTTTCGCTACTTAGGAACATGTGACATCGACATCACCGCCATTCATCATCGCCCCTGAGTCGCCATTGCCAACAATCTTCATCTTTGACACCACTAACCGTGAAGCAAATACGTAACCTCGATGACACTTAGTACATTCACTTGCTTTAGCATTGATAACCCAAGCCATTTTAAGGCCACTTATCCATCGAGACTAGTGAGTTGAGAATTGTTGGGCCACGCTTATATTGTGCATCGAGTGATCTTGCTATCATCATTGTGCCCTAAGTCTCTCCTGCATATCTTACATACTTGTCTCATATCATACTTGACTCGAGCATTAAGCATAGTGAAAAAAGAGAGATAAAAGCTTTTAAGCCATAGAGGAGAAACAAAGAGCTTGTAAGCAATAGCATTGAGCCATTTTGCATCGCTACATCATCTTGGTAACCACATACATAGCATAGTTGGGATTGAAGACTAGGTTTCGCTTTCATAGGTTGGTGCACAACGATCTTGCCCATTTGAGAAATCGAGATCACAGATTCATAGCATCCGTGATAACAAGAGCATTTTCCGTGGTTACACGTCTTGCACTCACTCCTTGGTTGTGCAGATCCCATCTATCTTCCGTGTATGTGTTCCTAGTGATATTGTTGGGTTTGATCTATTTGCTTTACTTGCAATTTTGTGATCCTTCTCAACCTTATCGATATCTTGACTAACATTTGCTTGAAATTTTATGCTATCATCCTAACCAACCTCCTCCCTAAGCTTTACTTGTATAGGTGTGAGAAACAAACCCGGTACCAATTCTCCTATTGTGGCATTACATTGAGCGATACTTGATACATCCACAATCCTCGGAAAAGGTAACTTCGGTATTGTTCTCTCATTTTCCTACTCACCCCCACTTGGTTATGATGGATAGGCCAATTTCTTCGGCGAAACCACTTTTCGAGGAGCAAGGTGACGATCACGACGACGTCACCAAGAACCACTTCTTCGTTACCCAATGATCTCTCCATCAAGAAAGTGAAGCTTTGGGTGAGCGCATTGAGAAACTCGCCACCGTCCTTCGTCAATCGGAAGCAAGGAGCCACGACTACCTTAACACCAAGCTCACCACACAAACGGAAGAATTATGTAACATGATCGTGAGCCGCGCGTCTTCCTCAAGCTCTTCGCCAAGACAATGCTACCAAGCCGCCAAGTCATCAATCTTCGACTACTCTTCTTATGATGCAAGTCCTCCCCGAGCTCGCTACGACGTGATTTATCCCCGTGATCGCTAAGCTCAAGAAAATCCATTCCATAGCAATGGCTTACAAGAACGAGTTTGATCACGTGAAAGGGCACGATGCCTAGAGCAAGAAGCAATGGAGCAAGAGCAAGTACATCCACAAGTGCAATGTCAACCAACTCAAGACGGTGATGCAATCCAACAAGCACAAGAGCGCCGTGAAGCACAAGCACTTGAAGCACAATGCACACTCTGCGAGGCCACTAGAGCTGTCGACGAGCGCAACCACCAAGTGCGTGAATAAGAAGAAGCACTTCGTTAAGCACGACAAGAAGAAGTTGCTCGACTTGAAGAGCAACAAGAATGGTGAAACCAAGTGCATATGCCTCGTCCTCCTCCACGACAAGAGCGACACCAAGAGGAACAAGTGCTTGAAGACCCTCCTCCATGCCAAGAGTGACATCACGAGGAATGAGCATTTGAGGACCTTCCTCCTTGGCAAGAGCGACATCAAAACCACCACTATGATGAAGAACTCTGCTACGGCAAGCTCAAAATCACCATGCCCAAGTTCTCCGAAAGCAATGATCCTGAAGAATATCTCTCATGGGCATTGAAAGTCGACAAGATATTTCGTCTTCACAACTGTGACAAGGAAAAGAAGATTGCCATGGCCCCCCTTGAGTTTCAAGACTACGTCCTCATTGTCGGTGCAACAGACCCTGGGTATGTTGCCCTGACTATGCACATGCACGGGAACAAGATTATGGTACCAAGCCATGCCAGAATACAAGAGACCAAGATCTTCGAAGGACCATCATGCAGAACAAGAGGACCAAGATCAAGCCAGAGAAGTAAGATACCACCAGGAGAAAAGCCTCCCTTGCTGGGCAGACGAGCTTGGCGAGGGCGGAGCCACCCCCGGAAGAGAACATCCAAGATGTCCCAGCAGACTGGGACTCACGGAGGCAAGAACACACCTCACCAACCACTCTGCCATGACCCACGTCGTCAATCAGGCAGTGTCAAGCCGCAAAGTGATTAAGTGGCAGCCATTCACCACATGGCAGCCTCTTTCTACAGAAATACCTATAGACGACACCCGTCCTGCGACGTGTCTAGCAAGCAGGCGCGAAGCTGGCAAAGTAGCCCAGCAAGGCTTGCCGGGCAAGCAACGATGTGATGTTGTGCGATGCATTTAATGCACTCTGTTAGCCTACAGAGTTAGGTATGATAGCACTGTTTGCTATCTTATCAGTGCATAATGACTTGTTTGCATTGTGGAGACCCCTTAATGTATAAAAGGAGGCTTGTGGCAACCGTAGAAAGGGTTAGTGTCGGTGTCAAACCGCGGATCTTGGGTAGGGGTCCCGAACTGCAAGGCTCGAGGCTAATGGTAACAGGAGACAGGGGACACGATGTTTACCCAGGTTCGGGCCCTCTCTATGGAGGTAATACCCTACTTCCTGCTTGATTGATCTTGATGAATATGAGAATTACAAGGGTTGATCTACCATGAGATCGTAATGGCTAAACTCTAGAAGTCTAGCCTATGAAGTTATGATTGTTGTGGCTAAACCCTAGAAGTCTAAACCCTCCGGTTTATATAGACACCGGGGGGGCTAGGGTTGTACAAAGTCGCCATGAGAAAGGAATCTACATATCCTAATCGCCAAGCTTGCCTTCCATGCAAACGAGTCCCATCCAACACGGACTAAGTCTTCTATCTTGTATCATCATAGTCCAACAGTCCGCCAAAGTATATAGTCCGCTGTCCGAGGACCCCTTAATCCAGACTCCTCAAGAGTTCTCGAACCAGGCTTCAATGACGATGAGTCCGGCGCGTAAATTGTCTTCGTCATTGCAAGGCGGGTTCCTTCTCCGAATACTCCAACATAGCCTTCCAAACATAGTAAACGTGTCTGGCTCTGCAAAACAAGTACCACACACAACCGTAGAGAGTATAATATTTCACGAGTCCAATCCGCTGACAACTTTTTTAGCATGACATCACGCCACTGTCGGGTCATTATTCGAACCATTTTTTAGCCCGCCGCTCCATACTTTGAGGTGTGGTTTCATTGGCACGTCTTCTCAAAGCAGAGATTGTTTCCCCTTATCACGGGATTCTCATCAATACGGGCATGGGTAATCCAACCATGTCATCTGCATGGCGTTTGTTAAATACGCAAATTTTAAGGCGAGAGGGGAGGCGCATGACTTTTACGGCCTTTATAAAGGGATAAGGATTCATCCTCTTCACCCATGCCTTCTCCTTCCTCCCGCCCATCCATCCTCGAGCTCCAGCCGCCAATCTCTCACCTTCTCCGCCCAAAAAGCACTCCAATCATGTCCGGATCTGGAGCAGGAGGCAAGTGGATGGCCTCCTCCATCGAGAAGATGGACAACAAGAAGCTCCGGAAGGCCGGATATCTAGCCAAGGAAACCGCTCACCGACTTCCGGCCAAGGGACAAATCGTCCCCACCCTAGAGCCCCAAGAGAGGGTGGTGTTCCTCACACACTTCGTCCGCGGGCTGGGATTCCCCCTCCACCCATTCGTCCGCAGACTGATGTACTACTATGGGCTGGACTTCCATGATCTGGCCCCCAACTCTATCCTCAACATCTCAACATTTATTGTCGTGTGCGAGGCCTTCTTCCGCATCCCACCTCACTTCGGCCTATGGATGAAGACCTTAAATGTGAAGCCGAAGGTGGTGAGCGGCCAACAAGCAGAGTGCGGAGGCGCGATGGTGGCCAAGATGCCCAATGTCACCTGGCCCGAAGGCTCCTTTGTGGAAACTGTAAAAGGGTGGCAGTCGGGGTGGTTCTACATCACCGATCCACGCGGCACCAACTAGGCGGCGGCCCCCGCATTTTGATCCGAAGTCCCGATGCGGCTCACCTCCTCGCAAGAGAAGGGCCTGTCCTAGGGCTCTCCAGACGAGCTGACAGTGCTCCAGACATGCGTCCAGAGTATGATAAACAAGAAAGTCAAGCTCATCAATGTGATCTAGGTTATGCTCATCCGCGGGATTCTTCCATGCCAACGCCGGACTTGCTATTTGTGGGAATTTGATCCGGCCAAGCACCAAACCCTACTAGAGCTCTTCGACATGATGCACGAAGATATCTGGAAGGTGCTCTTCAAGGCCAACGAGGTGCCGCCGGCCACGGACGAGGACCGTGGGCACGACCTAAATCACCCTGCAAATCCGGTAAGTTCTTTCATGTTTTCAAGGTGTACCCTTTACTTGCATATTCGAGGAAGGCATCTAAGTCTCCCTAACAATTATTTCAGGACTGGAACGAGATAGCGGAGCAGATTAACTATTCGGCTCTGCTGCCCGAAGACCCAGAAACCCCGCTCCTGGCGAAGATGCTGTTTCCGGCGCCTTATGAGGTGCCGGAGAAGAAGGCCAAGGGGACCAGAGGTGGTCTCCACCGCAAGGGTACTTCGGACGCGACGTCCGAAGAGGCCGAGGCTCACTCCACCATCGCCGAGGATGACGAGGAGGAGGAGGAAGAAAAAGAAATCCATTCCCCACTATAGGGGGAGAAAGAAGAGGACAGCCTCCACGTCCCTGGAGGCCGAGGCGCCCAAGATGGGGAAAGCTTCCTGTCAGTGTCAAAACCGGCGGATCTTGGGTAGGGGGTCCCGAACTGTGCGTCTAGGCGGATGGTAACAGGAGACAAGGGACACGATGTTTTTACCTGTGTTCGCCCTCTCGATGGAGGTAAAACCCTACTCCCGCTTGATTGATATTGATGATATGGGTAGTACAAGAGTGGATCTACCACGAGATCAAGGAGGCTAAACCCAGAAGCTAGCCTATGGTATGATTGTTGTTCGTGCCCTATGGATTAAAACCTCCGTTTATAGACACCGGAGAGGGCTAGGGTTACACATAGTCGGTTACAATGGTAGGAGATCTACATATCCAGACGCCAAGCTTGCCTTCCACGCCAAGGAAAGTCCCATCCGGACACGTGATCTAAGTCTTCAATCTTGTATCTTCATAGTCTTGGAGTCCGCCGATGATGATAGTTCGCTATCCGGACATTCCCTAGTCCGACTCCTCAAGAGTCTCCCCTAACCAGCTTCAATGACGATTTAGTCCGCGCAAGATATTGTCTTCGCATTGCAACGCGGGTTCCTCCTCCAATAATTCATAGAAGATTGTGAACACCAGATAGTGTCCGCTCGGAAATAAATTCCACATACCACCGTGAGAGAGAATAGTATTTACACAAGTTCAATCTGCCGACGATTCTCGTGGGCGGACGCCACACCACAACCAAGCCTTTACTCAATCATTTTATTATACCACCTCAGCGCTTAGCGAAGTGGTTTCTTGGCACGCCTCGTCAAGGTAGATCGTGTTCCCTTATTCCGGATTCCCATCAATACGACGGGTAACCCAACCGCGCCATTGATTATGCACTTGGGAGATAAGCAAGTTTTATCAGCCGGTGGGGACGATAGTTTCGTCCGCCCATATATATGGGGATAAGGATCCACCTTTTTACCCACGCCTTCTTCCTCCTTTGCTTATCCATCTCCGCGTTTCGAGATCCAAATACCAAGTCCGCACATCTCACCTCGACCTTCTCCACCATGTCCGGAGCGGAGGCAGGATGGCCTCCTCCGCTACGGAGGGGCACATCAAGCAGCTGCGCAGCCGGATATCTATCCAACGACATCACAAGACCGCTCTCCGACGAGGGGCGGCTCATCCCCACCCCCGGGCCCCATGAGAGGGTGGTAATCCTTCCCTATTTCCTTCGCGGACTGGGCTTCCCACTCCACCCCTTTGTGTGGGGGCTCATGTTCTACTACGGCCTGGATTTCCATGATCTAGCCCCGAATTTCATCCTCAATATCTCGGCTTATCGTCAGGTGCGAGGCTTCTTCAGATCCAGCCCCACTTCGCTTGGCTAAAGACCTTCAATGTCAAGCCGGGGTTGTGAAGGGCAGCTGCCGGAGTGCGGAGGCGCCATGGTGGGCAAATGCCCAATGTTACTTGGCTAGAGGGCGCTTCGTGGAAACCATCAAAGGGTGGCAATCGGGTGGTTCTACATCACCGAGCCGCGGACCCTAAATGGGCAGCGGTCCTCGACCAGATCTGCATCCCCATGCGGCTCACCTCCGGAAAGAGAAGGGCCTGCTATGGGGTAGTTCGAAGAGCCGACCGACTCCACCCGCTCTCCAAACCCCGTGAACAAGAAGCTCAAGCTTGTCAATGTGATCCAGTCATGCTCGTCTCACGGATTCTCCCCGCCAACAACGGGACTTCAATTTGTGGAGTTTGATCCGCACAAGACCGACCTTGAGCGGCTCTTTGACACTACGCACGAAGATGCCCGGAGGGTGCTGTTCAAGGGCGCCAAGCTCCCGTGATCCGCCATCAAGATCGCGATTTAGCTCGCAGTCATTCCATTGGCGAGGTAAGCCATGTTATCCTTTATGGGACACTTTCTTTCATGTTTTGACTTTATGCGGATCTAAACTCCCAATACCTTTTAACAGCCCGGCAAAGCGATGTCCGGATAGGTTAACCGTCTGCTCCTTCCGTAAGACCCAGCAGATGCCCGCTTGACAGAGTTATGGGTCCCGCACTTTACGAGTGCCGAGAAGAAGGCCAAGAAGAAGGCCACGGAACCCAAGGAGTTCCCTGCTGCCAGTGGTATCGGATTCATCGTCCGATGACTCGAGGCGACTCTCCCACGAGGATGAGGAGGAGAAGAAGAGGCCTCTCTCACCGGGGAGAGAAGAAGAGGAAGGCCTCCCAACGAGGGAGGCCGAGGGTCCAAGAAGGAAGGACCCTTCCCGGATCAGTTTCGCCAACGCCGGGCGACGGGCGACGAGGAGTGGACCTCAAGGGCCAAGCCCCTGGCGAGATCGTAAGTATCCGGACTCCCAAATAACTTCATGATTTTTCTTTTTGCCACACGGTGTCTTTCTAATGCCGCATACAACCCTGCAGTCCGCCCGAGGATGATCTTCCCGCTTCGTCGAACGGGTCCTTGGGTACGTCGGATGTGGATAGTACTTCACTTCCGACCGCCTCCACCCCCCGTGACACCGACGACGCCGAGGTGGGATCCCAGAGAGGGACCCACCCGAAGGAGGAGGCCCCGGAGGTGCCACAGGGCAACCTCCCGGACTTCGTACCGGACTCCGCACCAAAACCTGCAGTGGTTCGAGTCCGGCGAGCGGCCCCTTCGTAAGAAGGGCAAGACTGTGATGCCAGCGGCCTCCGTCCAACCGGAGGCGCCGGATAACTTGCTGGAGGCGCTCAACGGCGCTTCCATTGAAGAGGAACACCACACTATCATGAGGGCGGTGATTCAAGGTTCACCGCCAAAAGCGGGCTGACTGAGGCTCAAAGCAGCCTTCTAACAGCTTTGAGGTAAGAATTTTAATATATGTAAAATAGTACCGCATATACAGAGCCCTCGATGCTCAATTCGTGTTCGGAAAGAAAAGCCGACTTAGGATCTAAAAAGATATACGCAGGAGTCTTAAAAATATGTCAATATGGGATTGCAGTCAGGTTGCCGACTCCCAAGACCGATCATGGAGGTCAATGCTTTGAAGATAAGCCTCGAGCGGTCCGAGAGCGAGCTCGACGCAAGCAAGAAGCAGCTGAGGACAAGGAAGGTGAATAACACCTTATTAAAGTTGTACCTATGTAAAAGGATTTGGTTGCAAGAGGAATGACAAGGATAACGTGGTACTCCAGGCCACGAACGAGGTGGCGACCTCAAGCGAGGCGGTGTCCGCGCCGAACGTAATGCGCCGTGGAGCGTGCCAAGGTGAGAAGCAGGAGTCGGGTGGCGGAGGTACAGAAGAGCTCCTGTGCTCGTGGAAAAACAATAGAGTTTGGAGCGCGACTCAAGACTCGAGAGTCCGAGCTTGCATCGGCTCTTGAGAGTGCCAAAGCCGCTAAGGCCAAGCCCACAAGGCCCTCCAGAAATCGAGGCGTTGAAGAAAATAACGGCGGTAAGGCTTTTCATGCAAAGCAAGCATGTGAATGTGAATTACCTATTACTTACCCGAATTCGAGCTCTCCAGAGCTGCTCACAGATCTGCCTGCAGCCAGGTCCGATGTTGCCGCTTACAGCTACCGAGGAGGGAGCCTGATGGAGAAGGTCTTCGTCTTAGTATGCCGAGGCCGACATCCGGTGTTTTAGCGACCAGCCAAGCAATGGTCGAGCTCCACAAGGTGGCCAACAGGCCATGAAGGGCCTCATAGTTCGGCCAGGCTCAAGGAGGCCATGCCTGGAGCTACTTCAGCCTGCAGCGGCGGCTGGTGGATGCTTGTCCACGGGTTGAAGTCATCAAGCACTCCGTCAGATTGAAGGTGCCTGTTGGCCCTTGCCCGTGCTAAGGTGCACTGGGGCAAGATGGACGCTGAGAAGCTTGTGACGGACGCGCCACCGTCGGGCAAGGAGTATCGCACACCCGAGATGTATTATAAGGGTGTCCTGAAGGGTGCCCGCATTATTGCGGGTGAGTGCTCCAAAGATGTAATATTTGAGAAGACTCGCAATTTGTTATCCTGTGCGCTGAAAACTTTGTTCATATGCGCTAAGCAACGCTTGTTAATTTAAAATATTACCTTCTGTGCGGCCGTTTATTAAATCTGAGAGATGGCAAGTCGTCGGCTTCAGCCCCCATGCCACGAGTGTTGGGGTGTTTGGGATAAACTTGAGAGCTCTTGTTCCCATTTTTGGGTCCATCTAGGGAGGCGCTCAACGCAACGAACAAGGCAACAGGACTTATAGTGCTTGAACACTCTCACTTAGCCATAGAATTCTATAATTTTAAATTTCGGCGAAGCCCCTAGTGTTCGAAGATCGAGTTCGGGCGCTATCCACGCCTCGCCGGACGAAGCCGTTCCTCGCCTAAGCGGCATAAGTCTTTAGGGACTCAAAAACCTCTAACAATGATCAGCTCTCGCCTCATCATGACAAATAGTTTTAGGTTTCTCCATCGAGGTGCTCGCCAGCTCAACTGGGCACAATCGCAGTGATTCTCCCAAATACTACCTCACCGATATAACGGAACGTAAGGTACCAAAACATGGGAGCCGCAAACCCAACTATTGACCCAAGACATGATTCGAGCCGATGCATATAATGCTATAAGTTCGGGTGCCGACTTGTGAAAGTGTTCGACTTATCACACCATAATGTGGGGAACCAAGCCTCGGTGTATTTAGCCGCACTAAAGTGTACGGATGCAACATGTCATAACTGAACATATGTATAAGAAAAGAATGCAATTAAAAGCAAAAAAGGGATGCATTGTTTATTCAGGAAATACTGCCATGAATGCAGAACGATACAAATAGTGCGGTAAGCAAGGGATGGGACTATTAAACATGTCCCCCTCCATAGGTAGGCTGCGGAATGGTGTATAAAATAGATTTAATGCTCTTAATGGAGACCACCGGTACTCTTCAGAGCCTTTCTCCTTCCCCGGTTGCATCATGAGTTCAGCAGTCATCACGAATAGGGCCTCCGTGAACGGAGTCCCGTATAAGAAAAAAAAAGAAAAAAAAGGAAAACAAGGATGACACACTTGGGAGCCCCCGTGTGGTTAAGCTGCACTCGGCCTGCTGTGGTCGTGTTCTCCTCTATGCCCACGGTATCTCCAGAGCCTAATGATGTACGCCAAGTTGCCTTGATATTTTGCAAGGGCTGGGTTAGCCTCATCATCTACGCTGCGTTTCGGACGTGCCACGTGGTCTTGTTGTAGGTTACTCCAAGATTAGTAGTGTCCGCCGCTAACACCGACTCAAGAATTGCCTTAAGAGGCTGCTCAGATTTCGCCATGAAAAGCCGCCAGGTGTTCTCCGCTCGAGGGAGCGCCAGTTTACCGCTGACCGTGATGACTCGAGGGCCTCGCATTTTGAGCTTGAAGTATGCGAGGCGGCATCGCTTTGAACTTTGCAAACGCGTCCGCCCAAGCAGAGCATGATAGCCGCCATGAACGGAACTATATCAAGATCAACTCGCTCGTGGTTATCCGGGATCCAAGACCACTTCAGTAATCGAGCCTGCATAATTGGCCTCTACACCGTATGACGCTTTGAAGGTCGCCTTTGTGGGCTTAATCCTTGAGGGTCTATGCCCATGTTATGCGATCAGATCCTCGATAAAGCAGTGTTCAGTCCGCCGCCGGCCCATCAGACTCGTGAGGTGAAATCCATCAACGATTGGGTCTAAAACCACGCGCGAATCCGCCGTGGCGGATGCCGGTGGTGGTCCTTCGATCAAAAGTGATCGGGCAGGAGGACCATGGGTTGAACTGGGCTTAATGGCTCCATCACGATACGCCCTCGAGTGCACGCCTCGCCCCTCTGGGTATGTGGGTTATGATATCATGTTCACCGTCTGCACTTGTGGGGGAAACCTTCTCGTCTCTATTGTTTGGCGGTCGGGTCTCTTCCTCGCCATCGCTATGCAGCCCCTTGTCATTGTTTTCGCAATTAGCTTGCTGCTGTTGAATACCCAACAGTCCCGCTGGTGTGATTAGCTGGCTTTTCGGAGGTGTCGTGTATCCGCACGAAGCGTCGAGTATTCGTCCAAATTGATGGACCCGAGTAGTTCTTTTGAATGGATTTTTCCATCGACCAGGTTTGAGCCTGACTTCGCATCGACCGTCAGATCTCAAGATTGTCGCCAAGCACGCGGCGTTTGTGCTTGTCGCGACGCGACCGCCGCTATGGTCCTTGGTATTCGGACTGCCAGAATTTTTGCCGAGGTTGTTGCGCGGCTAGCTACCTGTCCTCTCCCGCGCAGGCGGTCATGAGTGATGTGAGGGCTGCCATGGATTTCGCTTTTCCTGTCCCTGTGTCGGCAAGCCACTCATCGGATGTTATGTTTGAAGGTCATGAGGGCCTCCGATCCGGACAAATGACGATTTGATTTTTCTTAGTTAAAACCGTGTCCGTAATTGTCCGCCGATTCATCCGCTTCAATTATATGGCTTAGGTCGTCACACGCTCGGTGGTCGAGACATATGTGCCCCGGAAGTTATCAAGGAATGCGATTTCCGTGTCCTCCCAACACCCAATTGATTCTCGCCGCAAGCTGTTAAGCCAATGCCGAGCTGGTCCTTTAAGCTTGAGTGGAGGTATTTGATGGTGTGAAGATCATCACCGGGCCATGTGGATATGAAGGAGATAGTCTTCGATCCAAACCGCTGGGTCTGCTAGCCATCATAGGATTCAATATTCACGGGTTTAAACCTTCGGGATTTGATGATCCATTACTTCATCTGTGAAGCATAGTGGTGTGCGCGCCAGATATTATATCACGACGTAGCTCAAACGAGCTTTGTTCATCAGGTTCGCCCCTACGGACTTCTCAGGTCCGCCAGCGACGGTTGTCGTCACAGGTCATGGGCGCCTGCGATCCGTAGATCAATCTTGATTGTCTTGCCTTATCCTCCAATATATCTCGCAAGTCCGGAGCGCCTCGCGGGCTTTGTGCTTTTCGAGTGATGCCGGGTACGGTTTTAGTGGAGGGCCTAGAGGCTCTCTCTCGTCGCGCCACGGGTGGTCGGTCACCAGACAGCGCCGGTGATGCAGTGTTTATATGCCTCCTCTAATCGGGGAGCAGCTTATGCTTGGGGTAGCTTTTGAAGGGCGCTCGAGTTCATGCTTTCGCCGCAAGGACTTCAAATCCATCTCGTCGCTAGCGATCTTGATCAGCTCTGTTGTTGCTGCTTTTTGAGGCTGCTTGCCGTGGCCATAAGCCCGCGCTTAAAACGCCTTGTTTGATCGGATCCTCGTGACTACGAATTGTCGTCAAGCCGAGGCTTGCCTCTGCCTGAGGGAGGCATGTAATTATCATCCTCACCTCTTCGCCTCGCTGCTCTCTCATGAGGGTTGGCTTCTCCGCCCTCCCTGTGCTGAATCTTGCCGGAGGGGGTTATCTTCGCACTGCCTAGGGTGTTATTATCTCCGTGCCGAAATCTCCATTCTTGCTGTATGGATTAGAGCAGCGCCACGACGCCGGGCGCTTAGGCTGTTTCTTGAGGGTCTTCCTCCTGCCCTCGCCATTCCCATCCTTTGGGATATCCACCATGTATATGTCATACGATGATAGGGTTTTCCAGCCCCAAGAGGCGCTGGTTCTGGTCGCCTCCCATCGCCGTCCATACCGCCGATGTCATCGAAGTCAAGTCTAGCATGTCGGTTAGATCGCCGACAAGGGCTACTAAGTGGGTGGTGGGTGGGCTTTGAATTTTTTTGTCGTCCGTGATCCCAACCATCCTGACCGCAGTTCGCCAGGGCTCTCCGATAACGAGAGATACTTTAGCTAATTCAGATGTCGCCAAAGGTGAGTGTTGAAAGATGTCCGCAGCGGTGAACTCCATGATCGGGCGCCCAACCGGATTCGATTGGTAGGGGCGCGAGGGGTTCGAGTCCGCGAGGAGTCCGCACTCGGAGTCACGAGCTTCACAAGGGACAAGGTCAGATTTGGCTACATCACCAGAGGTTGCAGCCCCGAGGCGTGTGTCAGCCACCCGCCCTCGATCCGGCGCAGCCGGCCCAATTAAGGGCCTGAGCGACTCATGTGCGGCCTCCGTGGCACATCGGCCCAGCAGCAGAGCTAAATCATGCCCATCGTGGATCGAGGGAGTCCTGATTAGGGGTGTCCGACAGCCGGACTATCAATATCCGCCGACTCCAAGACTACGAAGATACAAGATCAAGACTCCGCTCAGGTCCGATGGTACTTTCCTTGGCGTGGAAGGCAAGCTTGGCAATACGGATATGTAGATCTCCTACCATTGTAACCGACTGTAACCCTAGCCCTCTCCGTGTCTATATAAACCGGAGGGCTTTAGTCCGTAGGACAATATACATCTCGACAATCATACCATAGGCTAGCTTCTAGGGTTTAGCCTCCTTGATCTCGTGGTAGATCTACTCTTGTACTACCCATATCATCAATATTAATCAAGCAGACGAGGGTTTTACCTCCATCGAGAGGGCCCAACTCGGGTAAAAACATTGTGTCCTCATCTCTTGTTACCATCCGCCTAGACGCACAGCTCGGGACCCCTACCCGAGATCCGCCGGTTTTGACACCGACATTGGTGCTTTCATTGAGAGTTCCTCCGTGTCGCCACCGATAGGCTTGATGGCATCTTCAACCAGCAACGCTGTCCGTGGTGAGACTTTTCTCCCTAACAGATCTTCAGATTCGGGCGGCTTCTCTCGGGCCAATTCACTTGGCCATCCGAGCAGATCGAAGCTACGCCTAGCCGCCAGTCGATTTGAAGTTAAACTTCACGGCCGATGTCCGTGGAGACTTGATCCTCGACGGACTCGAAAGTAACAACCGAAAGCGTCAAGACTGCGGATGATGGGCACGATCTAGCTCGTCACCGAACAAAGGCCTTTGGTGGTCGCGACACGATCAGCTTCGCCATTAGCCCGGAGCCGATCGCCAGATCGAGAGCCGGTGGATAGACGCCGCCTGGGGCTTCAACATCCACGACGATGGAGCCGAACACCAATCTTGTCCTCATGCGAACTCGTGATTCGAGGCGCCGACTCTTGCCGGACTCAACCTCCCGCTACCGCCAATCAATCCGGATTGGGCGCCATTATGGAATTCACCGCCATGACATCTTCCAATACTCGCTTTTCGATATTCTCAATGCACTAAAGCATCTCTCTTTATCAGAGAGTCTCGCCGGACTATGGCCGGATGGTTGGTATACGGACGATTTAAGAAATTCAGACCCCACCCACCACCCACTTTGTAGCCACTATCGCCGATCTAACCGACATGCTAGACTATTTACTCCAAAGACATCGACGCTTATGGACGATTTACGCCGAGACGTATCAGAACCAGCTACCACAGGCACCGAAGACCACCTCTATACAACATATACATGGTGGACACCCCAAAAGACGGGATGGCGAAGAAACAATGGAGGCGCATCTTAAAGAAACAGCCCAAGCGCCAAGGCCAAACAAGCGCCATTTAAATCCCGCCACAAAGAAGAATAGAGATTTCAGACAGAGATAACAATACCCCGAGAGTGCCGAAGACAATCCTCCAAAGAAGACTCAAGCAGAGGATGCGTACAAGCCCTCACGAAGGGCGGCGCATTTAAGAGGTTGAGGATCATAACTATATACCCTCCAAGACGGCAAGCCTCAATGATTTACGAACTCGCTGCTACCGAGGACCCCGCTCAACAAGAGCTTTTAAGCGCAGGGCTCATCGCCACGGCAAGAAGCCTCAAGAAGGAAAAGCGAAGCTCAAAACAGCGGAAGACACGCTGTAATAAGATGGAGCAAAGTGCTCAAACCGCAAATAAATACGGGAATGGACACCAATCAAGAGCTACCCAAGCGCAGTTGCTACCAGATTCGACGAGGAGGCCATAGAGCCTCCACCGCCAAATGGCCCAGCCAGTCCATCTACTGACCCAAAAAGAAGGCCCTAGGAAGCAAAGTAACATGTCAAGTGTCCGTGATGACGGCACATACAAGATAGGGGGCCAAGACACCCACTATGTTTCACTCGATGAGGTGCTGGACCATGAATTCCTCAAAGCAGGGTTTAAACACATAAACATAGAGGCCTACGATGGAACAATGCACTCGAGTCTGGATAGAAGATTATGTATCGTGATATACATGGCCAGAGGGAGACGATCTCCATGCCATAAAATATCTACCCTCAAGCTCAAAGGGCCAGCCCGCATTGGCTCAAAGGCCTCCCGTAAAACACTCTGGAAGTTGGGAAGAGCTCGAGGACGCTGCTAGAGCGAATTTTCAAGGGACTTATGTCCGCCCTCCTGATGCGTATGATTTAAGTCATATAACTCAACAGCCCGAGAGTCAGCCATGAAATTCGGAACAGGTTTCTACCAAAAGAACCAAATAGTCGATCGTCTGGACGACGGCCTTAGCAGCTTTCAAGCACAATGTCCGAGACGAATGGTTTCGCTGCACACCTCGGTCAAGAGAAACCGAGGACAATGTCCACACTAACAAGCCTCATGACCCGCTTCAGGCGGGAGAGGATAGCTAGCTAGCAAGAAGCAGCACCAGCACCCAAGTACATCCGAGATAAGAGATGGAACGGAAAATCACGGCGCAGAAAAGAACAGCACCGAATAAAGAGAAAAGCCCAAAGAGCACGGCAACAACGCCGGATTCAAAAGCTCATGCCCAATACTAAGACACAGCCTCTTAAGGATGACAAGGATTAATTGTCCAACTTAAAAAAAATTTGGGTCGGATATGTCAAATCCACAAGACTTCGAAGGCCTGCAAATCACACCCACGGATTGTTGGGTTTTTAAACAATGGACGACTAAATGCCGAACACAAGGCTCGACGCCACTGCTTAAGAAGATAAACCCCACCAGCAGGGCACCGAAAACAAAAGAATTTCCCACAAGGGGTCAAAGCAAGAAACTCACTTCATGTGATAACACGGAAAAATAGTGCGGCACTTCCTAAAAGAGCTTCGCACGGTCCAACCCAAAGAGACCGTAAAGATTGATATCAAAACCAATCACTTTCACCACCGACTATTCCGTGCGTTGCTCAAATGCGGGCGGACTTCGATATTGAATCCCATAATAGACGGATTACACTTTACTAACGTCCTAATGGACGGAGGCAGCGGCTTAAACCTGCTATATTCAAACACAATCCGTAGGATGGGGATAGACCCTACCAAAATTCGACACAACCGCACTTCCTTCAAAGGAGTGACGCCAGGCCCTTACGCCAAGTGCATGTGCTCTATATTACTAGAAGTCGTGTTCGATCGCGAACAATTTTCGACGCGAAAAATTAATTTTTCATATCGCCCCATTTGAAAGTGAATATCAAGCACTCTTGGGACGAAGGCTTTGTCCGCTTGAACGCCATACCGTGACATGCCTCTTACACTCAAGATGCCCGTCCACATGGCGCCATTTCAAGGCGAGGGTCACTTTAAAGACCCCGGACTCGGATAGACGAATCCGCCTCAAGCAGTTAGGGCTCCTTAGCCGCATACCCTTCACAGGGGACCGCGACGACAAACAATCGCGTTTCATATAAACCTTGCTTTAATTATTTGTATTTTATTTTACATATTTTTCGCACGAATTGTTTCTAAAACTAAACGCTCTCTTTTCTACAGATGAACAACGGTATACCCGCCCAGATAACGGCGCAACGGAGATACAGCGCAGACGCAGAGGGGACCCGCTGCAAGGATTCTTTTCAGATTAAGACCTCAGAGACCTTTTTTTACTGCCTCTTGTTGTTATTCTCCTTGGTTTCTTCCTATAGCTAAAGCGAGCCTCGACGCTTTGGCATCGGCCGCCGAAGACCATGCACGCATTCGACACTAGGGCTTAGGGCATCGCTCGCCCATTATTATAAAGACCGAACACCTTAGGGAGTGTTCGCGCCTCGAGTTAGGCATTATATGCATCAGCTCCAAATCATGTCTTTGGTCAAATGTTGGTTTTGCCCGCCCCGTGTTTTGTTGCTTTACGCTCAGATCATCGGCCGACGCTGCATCGAGAACTACGCGACAGTGCCCGCCCGCAGGCGAGCACCTCAAGAGAGAAAGCCGAAATCGATCGCTATGATACAACGAGAGTCCGTCAACCACTGATCGACTATCGGAATGTTTAGAATTTCGCTGACGAAGGACCGCTTTCACGGTCAGCACATACGCACTCGAATCCGAGATGTGGAGCTACCAGGGCTATATCGTAGCCCCACCTCGAGCTCCACCGCTAAGTGAAAGTGATAAAGCATTATAGTCCGGATTGCCTGCTCGCTACGCTACCACCTCCTTATAAAACGACCGAGACGCCGGATTAAGTGTGAAAACGCTATTTATGCGAACACCCTCGCACTTCGCAAGGGGGCTGAAACCAAGACGCAATCTTTCAAGTTATACAAAAGTATACATAAACGTCAAGACAGAGAAGTTTTACTACTTGGGACGACAAGTATAAAAAGCAGTTATAACATAATCATCGATTTACAAGCTAATGCGCTCATTTGAATGTTACATTCTTCGAGCATCGCGACTTATTACATGAGCGCCACGCATAACTTCCCCGAATAGTGCTCGGCAGGAGCCGGTCTTTATCCAACTCCGGGCAGCAATAGCGTGGCGCCCATCTTCGACAATGCGCTTCACACGGCAAGAGCCATCCGCTACCGGCGCAGGCCGACCGCTTCATGTCTTTATATGCGCACCGCCCAAGGAATTGTTGCAAGAAGTCAAGTAGCTCGTCGCTTTGACCTCTTTTGGCCGCATATGGGCCACGGCGTCGGCCATGGCAAGTCCGGACAATCTATTTAGCTCGCCCATTCGCCAACCGTCTGTCAATGGAAGTGAGTGATCCGGACTGTGGAATTGAGACCAATATAGCTCTTCCGCCTCGTGATCCTCCCGGCCCGGAAGTGCTTGACGCATCGGCCGCACTTGCAGCCAAGTCCATATACGGATCTTCCGGACTCCACAACGCCAAATTGAGCATACCTTGCATCCATAAACCGCGACGCAGCAGAAAAGGCTTGCCAGCCACGATCTCTCCGCCCCGGCATAGCCTCCTTCATAGCCCGTGACAGCGAGCGGGCATCCTTGGCTTCGTGGTGGCTTCTTCAGTCTTCCCGCTTCGAGCAGCGCCTTTTCAAGAGCCTCATAGCGGTCGGCAGATCCTTACCTTCATGGCCAATTGCCACCTCCGCCTCTGCTTAGGGCAAGCGCAGCCTTTTCGGCTTAACTCTTCGCCGCCTTCGAGGCAGCCACACATTCTTCGGGCTTGCTCCTTAGCTCGAGCAAGTTCGCTCAAGGCTCTCCACAAAGCAGAACACCGCCTGCATAACAGCATACATTTATCGAGGAGGACTTCGACCCCTTAAATAAAGCAATCATGGAGAATTTATTTACCTTATGCGACTCGCCAAGTCGCCGGGTGACAAGCGTGATATCAAGATCCGCCACGCCAAGTTGCCGACTTAAATCGGCAAACTCATTAGTCCGACCGCCCTCGGACTATCCGCCACCGCATAGGGACGGCAAGATTCATTACTTGAGATTTCGAGATTTTGATCTCTCGCACGCTGTCGCTTCCGGCTAACCTACCGAGTCTCGTGGGCTACTATCCGCATAGGTGCATTTTATGTGCAAACTGTTAAAAGACAAAAGGATGCGCTATTTTTGCATACCTCAAAACCCGCCAGAAACTCATGGCGGCATTACGCAATCCGCCTCATGGACAAATTCTTCCAATCACCATACGATTAACGCATGGTGATCTTCTCAAATGGACGCCTCTCAAGCAGATTCTTCGCCTCCCGCCGACACTAGTAGGTGCCGAACACTGCCCTCCGAATCTCGGGATACCTCCGTGATGACACTTCGGTTCGCCGCCTCATCTCACAAGGCCGCGGATGGAGGCGATTATTTCCATCATCTCCTAAGAAGGTCCTCAAGATGAACTCATCTAAGAAGGCTGCAGATCCGAACTGCAATATAAATATTTCGTTACCATGTAAGCACAAATGAAGGTATTTCTTACTAATTAACTCCTCATACTCACGGCTCATTGGAGGGCCGATCCTTTGGTGATGATTGTGCGGCCCGATTCTCTCCGGCGCCGACTTCGGGAAGATCTCTTCCCGTGCTTAGGGGCTTTGGCCTCCGGATCTTCGGAGGCGGTCCTCTTCTCCCCCTGAAGGGAGGGATTCTTGGTTCCTCCCTCTTCAGTCGCCCCTTTGGGCCAAATATTAGCTCCTCTATTTCCCCGCCACCCTCCCTGTGGGCGAACCTCCAACATTCTCACCAGCACGGGCTCCAAAGGCGGCTCTCGGAGGGGGGGCCGGACACCTTATCGCCTTTGATCGCGCCACCCATTCCTGTAAAGAACAAAGGGTCGAGGCTAACTTTAGAAAGGCACATAAACAGTAATGTCCGAACTCGAGCTATTTACTCAGTATCCGGGCGATCACGGCTTAGACCTCAGATCCTCGCTAAGTCCGACACGCCACCGCAGTCCAAGAACAACTTGTACATCTCCACGGGTGTCACACCCATGAAGTGTTGGAGAATCCGAGGTCCCTCCGGTTGAACTCCCATAGACGGAGAGGACGGCGCATAGGTAGAAGATGCCCCGATTAGCATAACTCGTGATCACTTTTATCAGTCGATCTCCTCACTTGGAGATCTCGAATCCGCCTCGCAGTGAGGGCACGCCTTCTGGACGGCCCCCGCTTGAGCCTCCTTGGTCGACCCACGACATCAGCTTGGCCTGAGGTCCCGGGCGGAATGAGGGCGGCGGCTTGCCTCGCGCCCCTTGAGCGTGATATAGAACCACTCCTCGCTGCCACAGCCTCAAGTTCCTCTTGAAGGAACCTCAAGCCACGGGCATCGACCTTCTGCTTATGGTCGCCCACAAGACTCGGCTGACGCCCCGATCATCTTCGGCCCACTTGAAGGTCTTTAGCCATAGGCCAAAGTGGGGATGACGCGGAGGAAGGCTTCGCAGATTTATAATGAATGCGGAGATATGGAGGATAGACTCCTGAGCCAAGTCATGAAAGTCCAGCCCATAGTAGAACAGAGCCCTCTCACTAAGGGGATCTGCTGGAAGCCTAAACCCCGGCGGAGGTGGGATACGAAGACAACGATTCACCGGCTCTGGTTGGCACAGCCTGCCCTTGGGCAGTAACCTGTGTGAAACCTCGAGGGCGTGTACTTGGCCTCACGCAACTTCAATATGTCCTCCTCCGTGACGGAGGAGGGCATCCACCGCCCCGAGGTCGGAGCAGACATGATTAAGGATCCAAAGCGCCAATCTCGAGGCTCGGGTGTTGGAACCGGAACGGGAAAGGATTCGGCGCGAGATTGAAGAATAAGGGCGAGCCTTGGTCCTCTTATAAAGGGAAGAAATAGCAGGGCCGCCTCCGTGACCGCTTGGGATTCCCTTCGATAGAGGAGGCGGGCGACGGAACGGTTGGGTTACCCACGCACGTATTGATGAGAATCCTGGAATAAGGGGAACACGATCTCGCTCGACAAGACGTGTGTTGAAACCGCCGCTAAACGTGCGAGGTGGTATAATAAAAAGATTCAAACAAAGGCTTGGTTGTGGTGTGATGTCACTCCGCATGATACGCCGCAGATTGAGCTAAGTGTGCATTTTATTCTCTACGGTGGAATGTGGAAATTATTTTGCAGAGCCGGACACTATCCCGTGTTCATTATCTTCTCTCGATTATTCAAGGGAGGAACCCGCTTGCAATGCCGAACATTATGCATGCCGGACTTATCGCCATTGAAGACCGGGTTCAGGGCTACCGAGGAGTCCTCGACAAGGAGGTGTCCGAACAGCCGGACTATCAATATCCGCCGACTCCAAGACTAGGAAGATACAAGATCAAGACTCCGCTCGTGGTCCCGATGGTACTTTCCTTGGCGTGGAAGGCAAGCTTGGCAATATGGATATGTAGATCTCCTACCATTGTAACCGACTCTGTGTAACCCTAGCCCTCTCCGGTGTCTATATAAACCGGAGGGCTTTAGTCCGTAGGACAATATACATCTCGACAATCATACCATAGGCTAGCTTCTAGGGTTTAGCCTCCTTGATCTCGTGGTAGATCTACTCTTGTACTATGTAGGATCGAAAGTATGTCTAGAGGGGGGGTGATTAGACTACTTGACAATATAAAAATTCTGCCTTTTGACAACGAACAGTTTTTGGCAGATTCACAATTATGATCAAGTCAAGCGTCACCCTACACATGCAATTCTAGAGTATAGGCAGCGGAAAGTAAATTGCACATGTAGTAAAGAGAGGTGGAGAAGAGCAAACGCAATTTTGGAGACGCGGTGATTTTTCTCGTGGTTCCGATAGGTGGTGCTATCGCATTTCCACGCTGATGGAGACTTCAACCCACGGAGGGTAACGGCCATGAGAGTCCACGGAGGGCTCCACCCACTAAGGGTCCACGAAGAAGCAACCTTGTCTATTCCATCATGGCCTCACGCCCACGGAGGGCTAGCCTTACTGGGTAGATCTTCACGAAGTAGGCGATCTCCTTGCCCTTACAAACTTCTTGGTTCAACTCCACATCTCGACGGCGGCTCCCAAGCGACACCTAACCAATCTAGGAGGCACCACCTCCAAAAGGTAATAGATGTTGTAGATGATGATGAACTCCTTGCTCTTGTGCTTCAAATGATAATCTCCCCAACACTCAACTCTCCTCACCGATTTGGCTGTGGTGGAAGAAAGGATTGAGTGGAAAGCAACTTGGGAAGGCTAGAGATCAAGCTTCATATGGTGGGAGTGGAGCAACTTGATCTCAACACAAGGGTAGGTAGTTCTCTTCTCGTAAATGTAAGGTAGGAGTGGTAGTTCTTTCGATGGCTCTCTCCACGAATGAAGAGGGGTGGAGGGTATAAATAGTCTCCACACAAAATCCAACCGTTACACACATTTGAGCAATCTCGTGGGACCGGTTGACAACTCGGTGAGACCGATAGTTCAAATAATGTGAACGTTGGGATTTTCGGGACCGAAAATACAATCTCGGTGAGTCCGATTCGGCAATGACAAGAGCATGCCAATTTCGGTGGACCGATTTCATCATCTCGGTGACACCGATTTGATGATGTATGTTACGTGCTTGGCAACTCATTTTTCGGTGAGACCGAGTTCATAATCGGAAAATCCGAGTTTGCTAGGGTTTGGCTTATGGCTGAGGTGGTTCATCTCGGTGTGACTGAGTTTGGAATATCGGTGGGACCGAGACTACTTATGAGTGTATATGGCAGTGAAAGTTGCTGATAGTTTAGGAGATGTATCACTAAGCACTTGAGCAACCAGATCATCATCATAACCTCATCCCCTTTTAATAGTATTGGCTTTTCCTATGGACTCAATGTGATCTTGGATCACTAAACCAAAAATGGATTCTTGAGCTTTTGCCAATGCTTGCCTTAGCATTTTGAGGGGTCCACTTCTTCAGCCCTTGCCATACCCATATCACTGAACTTTCTGAAATGATTCTCAAGTAACTATTAGTTCAATGATATATATGTTGTTATTAATTACCAAAACCACCCGGGGATTAGTTGCACTTTCAATCTCCCCCTTTTTGGTAATTGATGACAACATATAGATCAAAGCTTCGACAAAGGATATAATCAATGAATAATATCGTCGCTTTGAGAAGTATGTGATAAGTAAGAGCTCCCCTAAATTTGTGCATTATTTAAGATTTATGCTTGAATGCAAATGCACAATCGATTAGGATCATGGGTCACTCTTCCATGTCACATACATCTTGGTGGAGCGCACAAAATGATAAGAATGAACAGCATGCACCCAATCACCAAGACATGAGTAAATGGTCATACAAGATAGGAATGGCATATGACAAGCATTACACACATTAAAGCATAGTACCACCAAGCACTCATTAAGGTAGAATCAAACGGAGTATCAAACACACCAATGTCTCGAAAACCAAAAGTATCTCAAAGAAACCGCAAAAGAACGAAAGAGCAAAAGCGACAACAAAGACTCTCTCTCTCGAAGTCCTATGATCTATACACTTTCCCCTTTGGCAACAAGTTACCAAAAGTTCAAAAAGCATAGAGCTGTTGCCACCGGGGACTCTCATGGGCGGCTCCTGGCTCGATTGATGTTGGAGGATATGACAAAGATCGGCGAAGACTTCAATGATGTCTGTGGCTGGAGGAGTGGTCACCGAGCCGAGCCGGAGTAGGAGTAATCGCTGAACTGTGGAGGTGCCAAGTTGTAGTCCCGTGTCACCATCGAATAGCAAATGATCGGGTCCTGTGGGAACCGGAGCACTGTTGATAAGCATCCTGACTAAGTCATCCGCATCTCACGATGAGCTCTTCCTTCTCCCGCTTTGCTTCCTCAATGTCCGCTCGAGCTTGTTGACAATACTTGCACTTCGGCCACTTCACGCCCAGAGCGTGGATCTTGTCCTCAACAATCCTCTCTAAGCTCTCCCGAGACTGCTCAATGTTGGCAAAGCGTTGTTCAATCCTTTGGGTAGCTTCAAGAATTTGCTCTCCAAACTCTTTGGTTTAGCTGCTGCTGCCGCCGCTTCCTTGTCGCCTTTGGCTCTCTTAGCAGCTTCGATCTTGGCTTGACCTTCAACAGATGTTGATCCTCCTCGCTCATCACAACAACATTGTCTTCATGCTCGCTGCAGTGGTAAATGTTCTCTATCCAACAAGAATGTGCCCGTGCCAAACTTGGCATTGATAAGCATCCAATCATGGGCAAATCCACATGACCTTTTCTCGTCACCGCAAAGGTTTTAATGGTCTCTACCATCAAGTCCATCACCTTGAAAGGTGCTTTCATCAAGTATGTGCAGCATGTTGATAGAGTATCCTCCGATCATGCGATGATCTCCAGATTTGGGCATCAAGGTATGCCTTAAAATGGTATTAGTGGTAGGTAAGCCTGCCTCGAGATAGTAGATCGAGCCGAGCCTGCATTCCCAAATCCTTTGCTGGAACCTCTTGTACATGTTCTTTATGGATTCATGATTCTTCTTGGAATCCCATATACATCAATATCATCGCCTCGCGCAGAATCGGAGCATTCAGAATTTCTGCCCATTCTTCAACAGAAGAAGAAAATCTTTGACCTTCACCATCCATATAATCTTTCCATCGTAGAAGTGAGTGTGGCATAAAATTGCATTATCATCTCATCGCTCCAACTGGTCAATTTTGACCTACAAAGTCTGCAATACCACATGCAAGTGAAGCTTTCATGCACATGTGGAAAGAAATCTCAGGCTCTTCACTGTCAATGTACTTCCAAATAACATATCTTGTGTCTGCGATTATGGGCTTCTTGTCCATCAAGACGGTCTCATAGAAGTCCCGCTGCTCTCGTGTGAAATCTGGGATCAACAGCAGTTCTTCTCCTCACAAAGATATGGGTCAGCTTTGTCTCCATAGCCCGAGACCTCTATCTTTCCTTGCCTTCATATCCTCACTTGAGGATGAGCATCATTATGTAGTGGCAGTTTTGGACGAAGTTTCAAAGAAACTGGTTCTTCATCATCCGACACACCTGGTGGCACATCATCCTTGTTCTTTTCAGACGCTGGAATGTTTCTCGACGGTCTTCTTGGGCTTGGCAAGCAGGCTTTTGCTGGAGCTGCCTTAGCCGGAGCAGATTGCTTGGCTTTGATGTGGCTCCAGCCTTAATGGCATCACCCATGAACTTAGGCTTCGAGGAGGAGGCTGGGGTGCTTCCTCATCCTCATCTTCTTCTCGCTGCATCATGCACTATCCTCTTTCTCTTGGAGGTTTTTTCACTTTGCTTGCAAATGCCTCTCCCAAATTCAGCTTCTTGGCAACAGTTGACTGCTTGACTTTGCTGGTGCCCTTCTTAGTTTTTTGACCTTGTTGCTCTTTGGCAACAACCTTCCTTTTGGGCTTTGAGGTTACCTCTTCCTCAACAACAAAATCTGAATCTTCATCATCCAATTCTCTTCTTTCTAGCTCGTGGCTGCAGGAGGCAAGCCACTTGGTGTACTCCTCTCACCATCATCGATGAGCCGCTAGGATCGTGACTAGTGCCCGCCTCGAATATCTGCAATGGGTGTCTCTCGACTGTTCGACTGCACTGCATCCGATATGGCCGACAACCCGTGAATAGATAAGGTGTAGGCAGAGAAGAAGAGTCATCACAAATGCGAAGTTTTTGCAAACAAATGAGTTCAAATTCTAGTATTAGGTTTTCACAGAAGACATTTCGGTCGATCGAAGTTTAAGGTTCGTGAATCCAAGTGTTAAACAGAGCTTTCACACCACTTTCGGTTTGACCAAGTGGGTTTCGTCCCGCCGAAAACACTAGGGTTTCACAGAATTTTCATTTCGTCACACCGATTTGCACAACTCGGTTGGACCAAGGGTGCAAAGGTAATGGCTATAGGCAAATCGGTCATACCGAAACTATAAAATCGGTCTCACCGAGATGTGTTCAGCGGAAACCTAACCCTAAAACTTTTACTCTAATCTAGTTCAAACGAACTAACTGATGTACAGGAGGATTTCAATCGTGGCAAGATTCTAGGCAATCCAAACGTGCATTGAATCGGAGATGGGAGCACGAGTGGGATCAAAACTCACCCTAACTTGGTGGAGTTTTTCACGGCGGCAACGGCGCTGAGGAGATGTCCGCTGACGGCGACGGAGACTGAGGCGAGGGCGACAGCGATTTACGGCGACGATCCCGAGACCAAGGCGACGGCAAGAAGGGTGGGGGCTAAACGCTTGAAGGAGGAATCAACGCACGCTGCCCTCGGAGTATATATACCCCTTTGTCGTCGGTGGGACCGAAGTTGTAAAACTCGTGGCACTGAGATGGATAACTGCTAGGCGCTTATGCACTTTGGTCACGCCGAAATCACAACTCGGTTTCACCGAGATGAAAACCTAGATCGTTTAAATGCTTTCGGTTCGACCGAGTTTGAGTGAGTTGGTCCGACCAAATCAATTAGAAGGTTTTGGAAGTTAGCCCTTGACGGATCGGTGGTCTCGAAAGTGCTCCTCACCCGAGGGTCCGAAAATGACTTGTTCAAGATTTGTGATGTAAGCATGAATAGAATTTGAGACAAGAAAGCATAGATAGCTAGGGAGGTATTTAGGCATTCTTGTCCATCCATTTGGTCGAAAAATCAAAACGACCAAAACAACAAATGGATGTCCTCGAATGGATAAAATCATGCATCCAACATGCTCACACAATAAGATAGCAAATGAAATATGTGTCAAACATGCACAACCAAAACTCTAGTAACACAGTCGATGACTAGGTCATCTTTATATGAGTATATTGACTTAGGAGCCAAATGAGAACATTTGATCATAGGTCATACTCATCGCTTAAGCACAAGTGGGGTTACCACTTTTACATAAAGCATTGATGTGTTCACATCATTTGAAGATGCTTTAGCTCAATTTTTAGAGCAAAGCTCCCCTAGATGTGAGAACCCCTTTAAAGGGTCAAACTAACCTTGGGTTGTCGAGAAGACTTCATGTAGATGTTGAAGATGTGGATGCTCAATGTTGATGAAGATCATCAAGAGTTGGGAGCTATCCTTGATTCGGCACTTTCAATACCTACATGGGTTAGTCCCACAAGGAACAAACAAGGATATCCATGGACATAGATTGAAGTTCACAATAGATGATGTCCATGAAAGCAATGATTACCTTGTCCCTTGACTTACCAACAAGAGGGTTTGTGACTCCATGAACTAGTGCACGATGTGGAAGTTGATTGCACAAGTTTTTGCCAAAATGAATGTGAGTGAAGTATGTTGGCGGAGTCACCTCAAGAACTTTCTAGTTCTTCTTCTTCGGATCCACATCATCTTGATGAGAATCCTTGGGGTTGTAGTTGAGCTTGACGAAGTAGAACTTGACGCTTCCTTGGGAACCCACTTGACCATGGCTTGAGGTGCTTCAACAAATGCATCAATCTCCTCTTGAAGCTTGTCCTTGCCTTTTAGCTTGTGGTCTTGTGGTGGAAGGTCATCTTGAGCTTGTTCCACATTGGAAGAAGTAGGATCATACTTCTCTTTTGAGGAACAAACTGTGGAGTAGGATATTGACCTTCTTCCCATTCAACACCTTCGGCGCTGATCTTTCGCTCAAAACCAATTCCTTGATTCTTCCTGCCTTCCTTGCTTAAGTAACAATTTCTCAAAGTTCTTGCTTCCGCAAGGCTCTTGTAGACACCTTTCTATGATCCCTTTCAATAAACTATTTTCTTGCTCAAGTGTAACTTGGCTTGAAACATTGTTAGTGGAATCAAGAGAACTACTAGAAGCAACAACATTGATTTAGCATGGTTATTGTTACTACTAGAGAAAGAATTTTTCTTATGCTTGTCATGCTTAGTCTTAATGGGTGGCAAGAAATTAGACAAGAGAAGTCGTTTGGCAAGATATGAAGAACTCTTCTTTCAAGATCGTCATTGATTGCTTTTAGAAACTCATGTTCTTGCTCTAGAGTGAGCTTCTCGCGCGTAGCTTCTCATGAGATCTTAGGAGCTCTCTATGATCTTCTTGAGTTGTTTCATGAGCTAACTTAAGAGTGTTTAGTTCTTTAGTTAGACGCTCAATCTCCTTCATAGCATTGTCATTCGACTCTTCTCGACTATAAAGACTACTAGCATGTTCATCGTTACTAGGTTCATTAGATTTATCAAGTAAGAGCTCATCTTCACCAAGCAAGTCATCCTCATCACTATTGAAGTCAATGAATTCTGGTGTGATACCTTGGGGCCTTTAGCCATGAAGCATCTTCCAATTCCCTCATTTGGTGAATCAAATAAGTCGAGGAGTTGGAGTTGGAGGATACGAGACCAAGACCGCAACACCTTCATCTTGACAGTAGTCGGAGTTGGAGTGATAGCTTCCTTCGATTGATTGTCGGAGTCGGAGCCGAGACCCATTCACCTACATGAGCTTGATGTTTTCTTCTTGTGTAGCTCCTTGATGAATTGTCTTTCCTCTCCTAATCCTTGCTTCTCCGAGAGGGTCTTCGCTCATAACGATCATCTCTGCCCTTCTCTCTTTCCGAGGTGACTCATCTCTTGAGCTTCTTCTTCTTGGAGATTCTTCTCTTCTCTTGTGGGGAGCCGACACTCATTTGAATAGTGTCCGGTCTTCCACAATTGTAGCAGCTTCGATCACGACTAGAAGATCTCTTTTCATCATATGATCTAGACTTTGAGCTTCTCTCTTTGCCTCTATTCTTGTAGAATTTGTTGAAGTTCTTGACCATTAGGCTTATCTCTTCATTGAAACTAACTTGTCACTTGAGGTTGTGGGAGCATCACTTGTAGCTTTGTAAGCACCACTTGACTTGTTGTGAAGCTCTTCCTTATCCTTAAGTGTCATCTCATGAGCAACAATTCTTCCAATGACTTCGTTGGCTTGAGATTCTTGTAGTTTGGCATCATTTGGATCAAAGTGCACACGGTGTCATACTTTCCATCCAAAGCTCGAGAATCTTCTTGATGATGAATCGGTCGGTCATTTCTTCGCTTCCTAAGCCGCAATCTCATTTGTGATGAGAGCAAGCCTAGAGTACATTTTAGCGAATTCTTCACCATCCTTCATCTTGAACTTGTCAAGTCGACCTTGAAGAATATCTAGCTTTGATTCCTTCACGGACTCGGTACCTTCGTGCATTTCAACCAAAGTATCCCAAATCTCTTTTGCATTCTCAAGACGGCTGATTTTGTTGAACTCCTCGACACAAGGCATTGAAGAGAATGTCACAAGCTTGAGCATTGTTTTGCAACATCCGCAATTCTTCCGCTAGAAGCCATGATCCGAAACTTTTCCTTCCTCAAGAATTCACCTTGCATACCAACACAAATAATGCCCCATGCGGCTGGGTTATGACCAAGAATATGCATTTTCATTTTATGCTTCCAACTAGCAAAATTTGTACCATCAAAGTAAGGACCTCATTTAAAATTACCTCACTAGACGCCATACTCTCCTAGGTTGTGAAACCAAGCTTATGGAGTCCAATGCAATGGAAACCAATACAATGGAGACCAAAGCTCGATACCACTTGTAGGATCGAAAGTATGTCTAGAGGGGGTGATTAGACTACTTGACAATATAAAATTCTGCCTTTTGACAAAGAACAGTTTTTGGCAGATTCACAATTATGATCAAGTCAAGCATCACCCTACACATGCAATTCTAGAGTATAGGCAGCGGAAAGTAAATTGCACATGTAGTAAAGAGAGGTGGAGAAGAGCAAACGCAATTTTGGAGACGCTGGTGATTTTTCTCGTGGTTCCGATAGGTGGTGCTATCGCATTTCCACGCTGATGGAGACTTCAACCCACGAAGGGTAACGGCCATGCGAGAGTCCACGGAGGGCTCCACCCACGAAGGGTCCACGAAGAAGCAACCTTGTCTATTCCATCATGGCCTCACGCCCACGGAGGGCTAGCCTTACTCGTAGATCTTCACGAAGTAGGCGATCTCCTTGCCCTTACAAACTTCTTGGTTCAACTCCACATCTCGACGGAGGCTCCCAAGCGACACCTAACCAATCTAGGAGGCACCACCTCCAAAAGGTAATAGATGTTGTAGATGATGATGAACTCCTTGCTCTTGTGCTTCAAATGATAATCTCCCCAACACTCAACTCTCCTCACCGATTTGGCTGTGGTGGAAGAAAGGATTGAGTGGAAAGCAACTTGGGAAGGCTAGAGATCAAGCTTCATATGGTGGGAGTGGAGCAACTTGATCTCAACACAAGGGTAGGTAGTTCTCTCTCGAAATGTAAGGTAGGAGTGGTAGTTCTTTCGATGGCTCTCTCCACGTAATGAAGAGGGGTGGAGGGTATAAATAGCTTCCACACAAAATCCAACCGCTACACACATTTGAGCAATCTCGTGGGACCGGTTGACAACTCGTGAGACCGATAGTTCAAATAATGTGAACGTTGGGATTTTCGTGGACTGAAAATACAATCTCGGTGAGTCCGATTCGCAATGACAAGAGCATGCCAATTTCGTGGGACCGATTTCATCATCTCGTGACACCGATTTGATGACGTAGGTTACGAAGCTTGGCAACTCATTTTTCGTGAGACCGAGTTCGAATCGGAAAATCCGAGTTTGCTAGGGTTTGGCTTATGGCTGAGGTGGTTCATCTCGGTGTGGACTGAAGTTTGGAATATCGGTGGGACCGAGACTACTTATGAGTGTATATGGCGTTGAAAGTTGCTGATAGTTTAGGAGATGTATCACTAAGCACTTGAGCAACCAGATCATCATCATAACCTCATCCCCTTTTAATAGTATTGGCTTTTCCTATGGACTCAATGTGCTCTTGGATCACTAAACCAAAAATGAAGTCTTGAGCTTTTGCCAATGCTTGCCTTAGCATTTTGAGGGGTCCACTTCTTCAGTCCTTGCCATACCCATATCACTGAACTTTTTGAAATGATTCTCAAGTAACTATTAGTTCAATGATATATATGTTGTTATTAATTACCAAAACCACCCGGGGATTAGTTGCACTTTCATACTACCCATATCATCAATATTAATCAAGAAGGACATAGGGTTTTACCTCCATCGAGAGGGCCCGAACCTGGGTAAAAACATATCATCAATATTAATCAACTGGATCTACATAAATCCATTGCTGCCCATTTTTAGGGTTTGCAAAAGTTACATTGGCAACTTTGTCCAAATAAGCTCAAAATGGGTGGAAGGCCCTAATTATATGTGGCATCTCACCCTGTGGAGTCTCGTGGCCAGTGGAAGTCATTAGCTTGCCCAAAACATCATCAAACACCTTCTGGCATAATTGTGGAATTTAAATTCTAGCCCCTTCCACTAATCTCCTTGAGCCCATCTTTTTACCACAACCCCTCCTCGTTCCCCTCTGTCACTTGGATGCTTTTCTGCCCGAGGAAGCAATGATGAGGAGGGGAAACCCCATTTGTCTTCTCCGACAGCAGCTTCTCCCCTCTCTCTCTATCTCCTTCTCTCCCCTCGGCCCTCCAGAGCATCCAAGGCTCACTCCTACTTTTGCCCACACCCCCTGCAGCCTCCAGACACTAGTGGACGCGCGCGGACGCGGAAAAACCGCGGATGCTGGCCAAAGTCGCGCTCTGGAGCGCCCGGCAGGACACCGACTGCTGACGCCGCCTCCCCGACCACCTCGAGCTTCCCCGCCAGCCGATGCCCTCGACGTCTGGGCCTCCACGCCAAGAGGCCGCCCACTTGCTCCCCACGCCCACCTCTCCTCCCCGCAGCTCAAGCGCCAGAATGCCGCCCACACAATGTTCGTGCACTCCTGTGGCAAGGCAGCCTCGCCCGCCCTCTTCTCTCTCTCCCGCACCCTACACCACTCCCATGAACACCCCGAGCCCTCCATTCTCTCTAACGGCCACCCGAGCCGATCCCATGGGCACCAGAGGCCACGCCACGGTGGACCTCGGCCAGCCCATATAAGGCGACCCCGAGCCCCTCTTTTGCTCCCTGTCGCTCCCCCACACTCCAAATCAACCTCCCACACCACCCATTCATCTCCAGAGCCGCCCGAGCTCAAGATCGAGCTCGAGCTCCGCCGCCTGCCTGCCGGGCGTCAAGGCAGACAGCCTCCTCCGCCTCCGCTTTTCTCGATCTGGAACCGCGCTGCCACGCCGACCTTTTCCTCTCTTTCCCACTTTTTGCAGCCGGAACGGCCGGATTCATCGACGCTCAAAGCACCTCCGCCACAGGACCTTGTCGCCGGCGAACCAGGCTGCTCCGCGACCGCCTCCACCACTCACCCGAACGGCGACTCCGCCCGAGTCCAATGGTACCACCAGCGACCTTCCCATGCTCAGATCGCCGCCGTGAGCTCGTCGCTGCCTCCGCCGAGGTAGACGACGACGCCGTGGGGCCAGCCTGTCACCACACCGACGGGTGGGATCCACCTGTCAAAGTTTAAAACGCACGCATACAAGACCGGATCGCCTGGCCGGCTGAAGGCGATTTCGCTTTTACGCCTTTACGGACGTGGCGGCCCGCCAGGCTGGTTTCTCCGCCTGCTGCCCGTGGCCTCTCGCCCAAAGGGCACAGCCACTTTTCTTTTTTTTTTTTTCTGCTCTTTCCGTAAATTCCACAGGCAAAATATTTGTCCAAATGAAATGATTCCAACTCCTAAAATCTCGAATAATCCCACCTATTTATTGATGTAACTTTCATGCACATCCATTACACTTTTTGCTCTGTTCAAATTTAAATTCAAATTTGAACAATAAAACCTCTCGCTTGAAAATCCACAACTCTGTTTCCCTAGCTCCAAATTCAAAACCAAGAATTTTCCCTTCCTAGTTTTTTCTCCTAGTATTTTACAAAAATAAGTTGACATTTTTCCGAGCACTTTGACTTTTCTGTTTTTATTATTGTCTTATTTTCCCGTTATTTTCTTGCAACGTTAGATCCCGTATTTGACGAGGTAGCTGAGGAAGAAGGAGGACCAGGGCCTGAAGACTTTGAAGACCAAGCCAACCAAGGCAAGCAGCCCTTTGACCATGTCTATGAAACCTTTTTATGCATGCCATATAGCTCTTTATTATTGTTGCATCGGAATCATGATGAGATGGTGAACCACGTGGGTTGGTTGCATTGGTTACTTCCTCGTTGATACTTGCATTGTGCATGGCCCTACCTTCTTATGAGGGTTATGCCGGTGGGAGTAGATAGGATGCTAAGGTAGATGCTATGCAACAGGGATGGGTATATGCATGGTGACGGAGACAAAGTATTTTCAAAGGACTTCTCGAAAACCCCGTCGGGTGCCACTTATGTCCGAGGGAGATGATGAGATGGGTAACCACTTGATGACGAAGTGGTGTACCGAGGCAACTGTGTGTGTTGTTTTCGAAAACGGATTAGATTTAAGATTTGATGACTGTCCCAACCTTACATGCGCAACCACTCTACCCTTATATGGGAAAGGGCATTATTGAGTACCTAGACCGATACTAGCTTGGGGCCCGCATTACTAGTGACCGGAGAGTTGTTGGTGCGCTCTCTCGGGACGGGGTCGTGCCAGGTAGGGCGGCCATGACTGTTTTCACAGGGCACCAGACACACCATTGGTACCCCGTGCTAGTGGTATGTGATAAGTATGGGAGCAAGGCTCCACGAAAATGTTATGTGATAATGTTGGGCACGGGGGTTACTACCAATCGAGTGGACTCCATGTTAGTGTCGTCTAGGGAAAGGTAGTGATCGGGTGCTTACCCCGGGTACTTGAGGTACCGCGGGTCGTGGATGACACGGAAGTTCCCGGATCTAGTGGGTAAAGTGTGCAACCTCTCGCAGAGTGTAAAACTATTCAATAGCCGTGTCCACGGTCAAGGACTTGTTACGGTGCTGCTTAAACTATGTCCAGAGTTTTCAACCGTATGTGTGTGAGCTGATAAAACTACCTGGGTCAAGTCAAAGAACTTGAAATGATTGAGCTGGGTTGGTGCCCACTATTTATGTTGATATATGTAACCTGTCTCCATGGTTACTTGGAATTCTTTTGATGCATGCCTTACAAAGATGTTGAACATGTCATTGCACTCAAAACTAGCTTTCTGCAAAATTTACCTATATCATGCATTGTTGTACCTTGAACCAAATCATGGGTTGCTTGCGAGTACATTCAAAGTACTCATTGGCTTGCCATCGGTTATTTAATTGACTGTGCATGGAAGAACCAGAGTTCAAGAAGAGTTCTTGGAGACTAACATGCTAACTAGGACGCTTCCCGTCGTAATGCCTGTAGGGTTAAGGCTGATGGCATGGGTTCTACTTATCGACGATGATTTCCGCTGCTTATGTTTCATTTGATGTTCAGCCCTTAAGGCTTTATCAATGTAAGACTTGACCATAATGGTCACGATTTGTGTAAGACGGTATGTATGGATGTAAGACTCTTGTTATTCAGCTACTGTGTGTTCAGTGAGCATTGATCTCTGGGATCAATGTACACGTGCATTCGGTGACCTCGACTTATGAGTCGGGGTCCCCACAGAGCTGGTATCAGAGCCATCCTGACTGTAGGAAGCCTTAGTTAGCATGGACGTTAGTTAGAGTGAGACTATCCACAAGATTACCCGTATACCTATGTTTTATGATAGTATCCCAAACATAGGTCACATTCCCTCTATTAACCCTTCCCCCTCCACTTTTTGTAGATGGCCGTACCCGAGGACTTCCTGACCACCGGATTTCCCGTGCTTCTTGAGGATAGCCTCAGAAGTGCCAGCCACTCGAGCCCCCACCTTCTCCTACCACAAGCACCGGATCAACAGACCAAGAAGGAGTATCACGGAGATAGTCGTGAGGGCTAACGACTCTCGACGAGCTGGTTCTTTGAGGGCCCCAGATGGTAACACCGCCTCGCCGTGGAGACTATCGCCTCAAGGCGCCGACTCGCCTCCGGATCTCCTGCCGAAATGGCAAGTGAGCCGCCACTGCTACCTGCCTTATCGTAAGGAAGGTGATGACAAGAGCAGCGACCAGCCCCACCCTTGGACGAAGGGCTTTCTCCGCCTGCACCTACTTCAGCTTGTGTGCCGACAACTGCACAAAGACTGCCTCGAGTCGATGGAGCTTGGAAGGAACTCCACGAGACCAAGGAACTCCTCCGCCTAGCTCAGATGAAGGCGGACAGGATCAAGA
>JAHHZJ010000160.1:0-37796 GCA_021437245.1 Aegilops speltoides | reverse complement strand
CGACTAGTCGCAAAAGGTTTTCGACAAGTTCAAGGGATTGACTACGATGAGACCTTCTCACCCGTGGCGATGCTTAAGTCCGTCTGAATCATGTTAGCAATTGCCGCATTTTATAATTATGAAATTTGGCAAACGGATGTAAAGACTGCATTCTGAATGGATTTACGGAAGAAGAGTTGTATATGATGCAACCTGAAGGTTTTATCGATCCAAAGGGAGCTAACAAAGTGTGCAAACTCCAGCGATCCATATATGGACTGGTGCAAGCATCTCGGAGTTGGAATAAACGCTTTGATAGTGTGATCAAAGCATTTGGGTTTGTACAGCACTTTTGGAGAAGCTTTGTATTTACAAGAAAGTGAGTGGGAGCTCAGAGCATTTCCGATATTATATGTGGATGACATATTGCTGATCGGAAATGATATAGAATTTCTGGATAGCATAAAGGGATACTTGAATAAGAGTTTTTCAATGAAAGACCTCGGTGAAGCTGCTTACATATTAGGCATTAAGATCTATAGAGATAGATCAAGACGCTTGATTGGACTTTCACAAAGCACATACCTTGACAAAATTTTGAAGAAGTTCAAAATGGATCAAGCAAAGAAAGGGTTCTTGCCTGTGTTACAAGGTGTGAAGTTGAGTCAGACTCAATGCCCGACCACTGCAGAGGATAGAGAGAAAATAAAAGATGTTCCCTATGCTTCAGCCATAGGCTCTATCATGTATGCAATGCTTGTGTACTGGACCGATGTGTGCCTTGCTATAAGCCTAGCGAGGAGGTACCAAAGTAATCCAGAGTGGATCATCGACAGCGGTCAAGAACATCCCAAATACCCGAAAAGGACTAAGGATATGTTTCTCAGATATGGAGGTGACAAAGAGCTCATCGTGGCACGGTTACGTTGATGCAAGCTTTGACACCGATCCGGACGATTCTAAATCGCAGACCGGATCGTGATTTACACTAAACGGAGGAGCTGTCGGTTGGTGCAGTTCTAAACAAAGCGTCGTGGCGGGATCTACATGTGAAGCGGAATACATAGCAGCTTCGAAGCAGCTAATGAAGGAGTCTCGGATGAAGGAGTTCATATCCGATCTAGGTGTCATACCTAGTGCATCGGGTCAATGAAAATCTTCGTGACAATCTTTGGAGCAATTGCCTTAGCGAAGAATCCAGATTTCACAAGAGGACCAAGCACATCAAGAGACGCTTCAATTCCATCCGGGACTTAGTCCGTGGGAGACATAGAGATTTGCAAGATACATACGGATCTGAATGTTGCGAGACCCGTTGACTAAGCCTCTTCCACGAGCAAAACATGATCAGCACCAAGACTCCATGGGTGTTAGAATCATTACTATGTAATCTAGATTATTGACTCTAGTGCAAGTGGGAGATCAAGGAAATATGCCCTAGAGGCAATAATAAAGTTATTATTTATTTCCTTATTTCATGATAAATGTTTATCATTCATGCTAGAATTGTATTAACCGGAAACATGATACATGTGTGAATGAATAAACAAACAACATGTCACTAGTATGCCTCTACTAGACTAGCTCGTTAATCAAAGATGGTTATGTTTCCGACCATGAACAAGGAGTTGTTATTTGATTAATGAGGTCACATCATTAGTAGAATTATCGATTGACATGACCCATTCCATTAGCTTAGCACACGATCGTTTAGTATGTTGCTACTGCTTTTATCCATGACATATACATGTTCCCGTAACTATGAGATTATGCAACTCCCGTTTACGGAGGAACACTTTGGTGCTACCAAACGTCACAACGTAATCGGGTGATTATAAAGGAGTACTACAGTGTCTCCAAAGGCGATGTTGGGTTGGCGTATTTGAGATTAGGTTTTGTCACTCCGATTGTCGGAGAGGTATCTCTGGGCCCTCTCGGTAATGCACATCATCGAAGCCTTGCAAGCACTACAACTAATGAGTTAGTTGTGAGATGATGTATTACGAGCGAGTAAAGAGACTTACCGTAACGAGATTGAACTAGGTATTGGATACCGACGATCGAATCTCGGCAAGTAACATACCGATGACAAAGGAACAACGATGTTGTTATGCGGTCTGACCGATAAAGATCTTCGTAGAATATGTAGGAACCAATATGGGCATCCAGGTCCCGCTGTTGGTTATTGACCGTGAATAGTTCTAGGTCATGTCTACATTGTTCTCGAACCGTAGGGTCCGCACGCTTAGGTTTCGATGATGCTTATTATGAGTTTATGTATTTTGATGTACCGAAGAAGTTCGAGTCCCTGATGTGATCACGGACGTGACGAGGAGTCTCGAGAATGGTCGAGACATAAAGATTGATATATTGGAAGCCTATGTTTGGAGTTCGAATGGTTCCGGACGAAATTCTGGAATTTACCGAAAACCGGAGGTTACCGAACCCCGGAGGTAAATGGGCCTCGGTGGGCCTCGAGGGAGAAGAGGAGGGCCGGCCAGAGGTGGCACGCCCCTCTCCCCCCAGTCCGAATAGGACAAGGAGGGGGGGGCGGCGCCCCCTCTCCTCTTTCCCTTCCCCAAACCTAATCCAACTAGGAAAAGGGGGGGAGTCCTACTCCCGGTAGGAGTAGGACTCCTCCCGGCGCGCCCTAGCTAGGCCGGCCGGCCTCCCCCCTCCCTCCTTTATATACGGGGGCAGGAGGGCACCCTAGAACTGAAGGAAATATGCCCTAGAGGCAATAATAAAGTTATTATTTATTTCCTTATTTCATGATAAATGTTTATCATTCATGCTAGAATTGTATTAACCGGAAACATGATACATGTGTGAATGCATAGACAAAACAAGATGTCACTAGTATGCCTCTACTAGACTAGCTTGTTAATCAAAGATGGTTATGTTTCCCACCATGAACAAAGGAGTTGTTATTTGATTAACGAGGTCACATCATTAGTAGAATGATCGATTGACATGACCCATTCCCTTAGCTTAGCACACGATCGTTTAGTATGTTGCTACTGCTTTTATCCATGACTTATACATGTTCCTCGTAACTATGAGATTATGCAACTCCGTTTACGGAGGAACACTTTGGTGCTACCAAACGTCACAACGAATCGGGTGATTATAAAGGAGTACTACAGGTGTCTCCAAAGGCGGATGTTGGGTTGGCGTATTTGAGATTAGGTTTTGTCACTCCGATAGTCGGAGAGGTATCTCTGGGCCCTCTCGGTAATGCACATCATGAAGCCTTGCAAGCACTACAACTAATGAGTTAGTTGTGAGATGATGTATTACGGAACGAGTAAAGAGACTTGCCGTAACGAGATTGAACTAGGTATTGGATACCGACGATCGAATCTCGGGCAAGTAACATACCGATGACAAAGGAACAACGTATGTTGTTATGCGGTCCGACCGACAAAGATCTTCGAGAATATGTAGGAACCAATATGGGCATCCAGGTCCCGCTGTTGGTTATTGACCGTGAATGGTTCTAGGTCATGTCTACATTGTTCTCGAACCGTAGGGTCCGCACGCTTAAGGTTTCGATGATGCTTATTATGAGTTTATGTATTTTGATGTACCAAGGAGTTCGAGTCCCGGATGTGATCACGGACATGACGAGGGTCTCGGAATGGTCGAGACATAAAGATTGATATATTGGAAGCCTATGTTTGGAGTTCGAATGGTTCCGGCGGCGGAATTTACCGAGTACCGGAGGTTACGGAACCCCGGGAGGTAAATGGGCCTCGATGGGCCTTGGTGGAAAGGAGAAGGCAGCCCTAGGTGGCGCTACGCCTCCCCCTTCCCTAGTCCTACTAGGACTAGGAGAAGGGGCCGCCCCTCTCTCTTTCCCCCCCAGGAATCCTAGTCCAACTAGGATTGGGGGAATCCTACTCCCAGAGGAGTAGGACTCCTGGCCGCCTCCTTTGGCCGCCGCCCCTCCCCTGGCTCCTTTATATACGGGGCAGGGGGCACCTTGAGAAACACAAGTTGATCGTGAGATCGTTCCTTAGCCGTGTCGGTGCCCCCTCCACCATATTCCACCTCGGTTATACTGTCATGCGAAGCTTAGGCGAAGCCTGCGCCGTGAAACATCAAGATCGTCCACCACGCCGTCGTCTTGACGAACTCTCCTCGACACTCGGCTGGATCGAGTACGAGGGACGTCATCGAGCTGTACGTGTGTCAAGAACTCGGGGCGTCGGAGTAACGGCGCGGGATCGGTCGGATCGCGAGGAGAACGTCGACTACTTCCTCTACGTTGTGATCGCTTCCGCCGGGTCTACAAGGGTATGTGGACAACACTCTCCCTCTCGTTGCTATACATCACCATGATCTTGTGTGTGTGAGGAAAATTTTTGAAATTACTCGTTCCCCAACAAAGGCATCCGAGCCTAGGTTTTTCTATGGTTTGATGTTTTGCACGAGTAGAACACAAGTGAGTTGTGGGCGATACAAGTCATACTACCTACCAGCATGTCATACTTTGGTTCAGCGGTATTGTGAGATGAAGCGGCCCGGACCGACATTACGCGTGACGCTTACGCGAGACTGGTTTCACCGCCACGAGCACTCGTTGCTTAAAGGTGACTGGTGGGTGTCTGTCTCTCTCACTTTAGTTGAACCGAGTGTGGCTACGCCGGTCCTTGAGAAGGTTAAACGGAGTCTATTTGACGAAATATCGTTGTGGTTTTGATGCGTGGGTGAGACTGGTTCTTGCTTAAGCCCGTAGCAGCCACGTAAAATTTGCAACAACAAAGTAGAGGACGTCTAACTTGTTTTTGCAGGTATGTTGTGATGTGATATGGTCAAGACGTGATGCTATATTTTATTGTATGAGATGATCATGTTTTGTAACCGGTTATCGGCAATCGGCAGGAGCCATATGGTTGTCGCTTTATTGTATGCAATGCAATCGCCTGTAATGCTTTACTTTATCACTAAGCGGTAGCGATAGTCGTAATAGCATAAGTTTGGCGAGGCGACAACGATGCTGCGATGGAGATCAAGGTGTCGCGCCGGTGGCGATGGTGATCATGGTGGTGCTGCAAGATGGAGATCGTGAAGCACAAGATGATGATGACCATATCATATCACTTATATTGATTTGCATGTGATGTTTATCCTTTTATGCATCTTATCTTGCTTTGATTGACGGTAGCATTATAAGATGATCTCTCACTAAATTATCAAGAAGTGTTCTCCCGAGTATGCACCGTTGCCAAAGTTAAATCGTGCCTGCACACCACGTGATGATCGGGTGTGATAAGCTCTCGTCCATCTACAACGGGTGCAAGCCAGTTTTGCACACGCAGAATACTCGGGTTATACTTGACGAGCCTAGCATATGCAGATATGGCCTCGGAACACGGAGACCGAAAGGTCGGCGTGAATCATATAGTAGATATGATCAACATAAGATGTTCACCATTGAAAACTACTCCATTTCACGTGATGATCGGTTATGGTTTAGTTGATTTGGATCACGTGATCACTTAGATAACTAGAGATGTTTTTCTAAGTGGGAGTTCTTAAGTAATATGATTAATTGAACTTAAATTTATCATGAACTTAGTACTGATAGTATCTTGCTTGTTTATGTTTGATTGTAGATAGATGGCTCGTCTTTGTTGTTCCGTTGAATTTTAATGCGTTCCTTGAGAAAGCAAAGTTGAAAGATGATGGTAGCAATTACACGGATCGGGTCCGTAACGAGGATCATCCTCATTGCTGCACTGAAGAGCTACGCCTGGATGCACCGCTAGGTGACAGTTCGCTTCTGAGCAACGCCGAGATGTTATGAGCGTCTGGCGAGCAAAGCTGATGACTACTCTATAGTTCAAGGTGCCATGCTTTACGGCTTAGAACCGGGACTTCAACGGCGTTTTGAGCGTCATGGAGCATATGAGATGTTCCAGAGTTGAAGTTAATATTCCAACAGAATGCCCGGATTGAGAGATATGAAGTCTCCAATAAGTTCTATAGCTGCAAGATGGAGGAGAATAGTTACATTAGTGAGCATATACTCGAATGTCCGGGTACTACAATCACTTGACACAATTGGGAGTTAATCTTCCGGATGATTGTGTCATTGATGTAATTCTCAATCACGCCACCAAGCTACAAAGGCTTCGTGATGAACTATAATATGCAAGGGTTAGTAAAGACTATACAGAGCTCTTCGCAATGCTAAAGGCTGCGGAGGTAGAAATCAGAAGGAGCATCAAGTGTTGATGGTCAATAAGACCACTAGTTTCAAGAAGAAAGGCAAAGGGAAGAAGAAGGGAATCTCAAGAAGAATAGCAAGCAAGTTGTTTGCTCGGAGAAGAAACCCAAGTCGGCCCTAAACCTGAAATCGAGTGCTTCTCTTGCAAGCGATCGGTCACCTTTGAAGCGGAACTGCCCCAAGTATTTGGCGGATAAGAAGGATGGCAAGGTGAACAAAGGTATATGTGATATACATGTTATTGATGTGTACCTTACTAGAGCTCGTAGTAGCACTGGTATTTGATCTTGGTTACATTGCTAATATTTGCAACTCAAAGCAGGACTACTGATTGCTTAACTCGGCAAAGGGCGAGGTGACGATCGGCGTGGGAAATGGTTCCAAAGTCGATGTGATCGCGGTCGACACGCTACCTCTACATCTACCTTCGGATTAGTTTTAGACCTAAATAATTGTTATTTGGTGCTGCGTTGAGCATGAACATTATATCTGGATCTTGTTTGATGCGAGGCGGTTATTCATTTAAATCGAGAATAATGGTTGTTCTATTTATATGAGTAATATCTTTTATGGTCATGCACCCTTGAGGAGTGGTCTATTTCTTATGAATCTCGATAGTAGTGATACACATATTCATAATGTTGAAACCAAAAGATGCAGAGTTGATAATGATAGTGCAACTTATTTGTGGCACTGCCGTTTAGGTCATATCGGTATAAAGCGCATGAAGAAACTCCATGTTGATGGACTTTTGGAGTCACTTGATTATGAATCACTTGGCACTTATGAACCGTGCCTCATGGGCAAGATGACTAGAACACCGTTCTCGGTACTATGGAGAGAGCAACAGATTTGTTGGAAATCATACATACGGATGTATGTGGTCCAATGAATATTGAGGCTCGTGGCGGATATCGTTATTTTCTCACCTTCACAGATGACTTAAGCGGATATGGGTATATCTACTTAATGAAACATAAGTCTGAAACGTTTGAAAAGTTCAAAGAATTTGAGTGAAGTTGAAAATCATCGTAACAAGAAAATTAAGTTTCTACGATCGATCGTGGAGGTGAATATTTGAGTTCTGAGTTTGGTCTACATTTGAAACAATGCGGAATAGTTTAGCAACTCACGCCACCGGAACACCACAGCGAAAATGGTGTGTCGAGCGTCGTGTCGTGCTTTACTAGATATGGTACGATCTATGATGTCTCTTCTGATTTACCGCTATCGTTTTGGGGTTATGCTCTAGAGGCGGCCGCATTCACACTGAATAGAACACCGTCGAAATCCGTTGAGACGACACCTTATGAACTATGGTTTGGCAAGAAACCAAAGTTGTCGTTTCTTAAAGTTTGGGGATGCGATGCTTATGTGAAAAAGCTTCAACCCGATAAGCTCGAACCCAAATCGAGAAATGTGTCTTCATAGGATACCCAAAGGAGACAGTTGGGTACACCTTCTATCACAGATCCGAAGGCAAGACATTCGTTGCTAAGAATGGATCCTTTCTAGAGAAGGAGTTTCTCTCGAAAGAAGTGAGTGGGAGGAAAGTGGAACTTGATGAGGTAATAGTACCTTCTCCCTTACTTGAAAGTAGTTAAATCGCAGAAACCAGTTTACGAGACACTACACCAAGTAGTGAGGAAGTTGATGATGTTGATCATGAAACTTGAGATCAAGTTACTTGCAGAACCTCGTAGATCAACGAGTAAGATCCGCACGAGTGAATACGGTAATCCTGTTCGGAAGTCATGCTACTAGATCATGATGAACCTCGAACTATGAAGAAGCGATGGTGAGCCCAGATTCATAAGATGGCTTGAGGCCATGAAATCGAGATGGGATCCATGTATGAAAACAAAGTGTGGACTTTGGTTGACTTGCCCGAGGGTAGGCAAGCAATAGAAAACAAGTGGATCTTCAAGAAGAAGACCGACGGCGACGGTAATATTCTCGTCTATAAAGCTCGACTTATCGCAAAAGGTTTTCGACAAGTTCAAGGGATTGACTACGATGAGACCTTCTCACCCGTGGCGATGCTTAAGTCCGTCCGAATCATGTTAGCAATTGCCGATTTTATGATTATGAAATTTGGCAAATGGATGTAAAGACGCATTCTGAATGGATTTACGGAAGAAGAGTTGTATATGATGCAACGAAGGTTTTATCGATCCAAAGGGAGCTAACAAAGTGTGCAAACTCCAGCGATCCATATATGGACTGGTGCAAGCATCTCGGAGTTGGAATAAGCGTTTTGATAGTGTGATCAAAGCATTTGGGTTTGTCTGGACTTTTGGAGAAGCTCAGTATTTACAAGAAAGTGAGTGGGAGCTCAGTAGCATTTACGATCTTATATGTGGATGACATATTGCTGATTGGAAATGATATAGAATTCTGGATAGCATAAAGGGATACTTGAACAAGAGTTTTTCAATGAAAGACCTCGGTGAAGCTGCTTACATATTGGGCATTAAGATCTATAGAGATAGATCAAGGCGCTTAATTGGACTTTCACAAAGCACATACCTTGACAAAGTTTTGAAGAAGTTCAAAATGGATCAAGCAAAGAAAGGGTTCTTGCACGTGTTACAAGGTGTGAAGTTGAGTCGGACTCAATGCCCGACCACTGCAGAAGATAGAGAGAAATGAAAGATGTTCCTATGCTTCAGCCATAGGCTCTATCATGTATGCAATCTTGTGTACCTGGACTGATGTGTGCCTTGCTATAAGCCTAGCAGGAGGTACCAAAGTAATCCAGAGTGGATCATTTGGACAGCGGTCAAGAACATCTGAAATACGAAAAGGACAAAGGATATCTTTCTCGTATATGGAGGTGACAAAGAGCTCATCGTGGCAGTTACGTTGATGCAAGCTTTGACACCGATCCGGACGATTCTAAATCGCAGACCGGATCGTATTTACACTAAGCGGAGGAGCTGTCGGTTGGTGCAGTTCTAAACAAAGCGTCGTGGCGGGATCTACATGTGAAGCGGAATACATAGCAGCTTCGAAGCAGCTAATGAAGGAGTGCGGATGAAGGAGTTCATATCCGATCTAGGTGTCATACCTAGTGCATCGGGTCCAATGAAAATCTTCGTGACAATCTTGGAGCAATTGCCTTAGCAAAGGAATCCAGATTTCACAAGAGGACCAAGCACATCAAGAGACGCTTCAATTCCATCCGGACTTAGTCGGATGGAGACATAGAGATTTGCAAGATACATACGGATCTGAATGTTGCGCACCGTTGACTAAGCCTCTTCCACGAGCAAAACATGATCAGCACCAAGACTCCATGGGTGTTAGAATCATTACTGTGTAATCTAGATTATTGACTCTAGTGCAAGTGGGAGATGAAGGAAATATGCCCTAGAGGCAATAATAAAGTTATTATTTATTTCCTTATTTCATGATAAATGTTTATCATTCATGCTAGAATTGTATTAACCGGAAACATGATACATGTGTGAATGCATAGACAAAACAAGATGTCACTAGTATGCCTCTACTAGACTAGCTTGTTAATCAAAGATGGTTATGTTTCCCACCATGAACAAAGGAGTTGTTATTTGATTAACGAGGTCACATCATTAGTAGAATGATCGATTGACATGACCCATTCCTTAGCTTAGCACACGATCGTTTAGTATGTTGCTCTGCTTTTATCCATGACTTATACATGTTCCTGTAACTATGAGATTATGCAACTCCGTTTACGGAGGAACACTTTGGTGCTACCAAGCGTCACAACGTGGCGGGTGATTATAAAGGAGTACTACAGGTGTCTCCAAAGGCGATGTTGGGTTGGCGTATTTGAGATTAGGTTTTGTCACTCCGATAGTCGGAGAGGTATCTCTGGCCCTCTCCGTAATGCACATCATGAAGCCTTGCAAGCACTACAACTAATGAGTTAGTTGTGAGATGATGTATTACGAACGAGTAAAGAGACTTGCCGATAACGAGATTGAACTAGGTATTGGATACCGACGATCGAATCTCGGGCAAGTAACATACCGATGACAAAGGAACAACGTATGTTGTTATGCGGTCGACCGACAAAGATCTTCGTAGAATATGTAGGAACCAATATGGGCATCCAGGTCCGCTGTTGGTTATTGACCGTGAATGGTTCTAGGTCATGTCTACATTGTTCTCGAACCGTAGGGTCCGCACGCTTAAGGTTTCGATGGCGGTTATTATGAGTTTATGTATTTTGATGTACCGAAGGAGTTCGAGTCCGGATGTGATCACGGACATGACGAGGGTCTCGGAATGGTCGAGACATAAAGATTGATATATTGGAAGCCTATGTTTGGAGTTGAATGGTTCCGGCGAAACGGAATTCTAGAGTACCGGAGGTTACGGAACCCCGGGAGGTAAATGGGCCTCGATGGGCCTTGGTGGAAAGGAGAAGGGCAGCCCTGGGTGGTGGCGCTGCCTCCCCCTTCCCTAGTCCTACTAGGACTAGGAGAAGGGGCCGCCCTCTCTCTCTTTCCCCCTCCGGAATCCTAGTCCAACTAGGATTGGGGAATCCTACTCGGAGGGAGTAGGACTCCTGCGCCCCCTTTGGCCGCCGCCCCCTCCCCCTGGCTCCTTTATATCTGGGGCAGGGGGCACCTTGAAAACACAAGTTGATCGTGAGATCGTTCCTTAGCCGTGTCGGTGCCCCCTCCACCATATTCCACCTCGGTTATACCGTCATGAAGCTTAGGCGAAGCCTCGCGCCGATGAAACATCAAGATCGTCCTGCACGCCGTCGTCTTGTGGAACTCTCCTCGACACTCGGCTGGATCGAGTACGAGGGACGTCATCGAGCTGTCGTGTGTCAAGAACTTCGAGGCGTCGGATAACGGCGCCGGGATCGGTCGGATCGCGAGGAGAACGTCGACTACTTCCTCTACGTTGTGATCGCTTCCGCTTCGGGTCTACAAGGGTATGTGGACAACACTCTCCCCTCTCGTTGCTATACATCACCATGATCTTGTGTGTGCGTAGGAAAATTTTTGAAATTACTACGTTCCCCAACAAGAACACACAAGTTTGATCTTTTGATCGTTCCTTAGCCGTGTGCGGTGCCCCCCTCCACCATATTCCACCTCGGTCATACCGTCGCGAAGCTTAGGCGAAGCCCTGCGCCGGTGAAACATCAAGATCGTCACCACGCCGTCGTGTTGTGAAACTCTCCCTCGACACTCGGCTGGATCGAGTCTGAGGGCGTCATCGAGCTGTCGTGTGTCAAGAACTTCGGGGCGCCGAGTAACGGCGCGGGATCGGTCGGATCGCGAGGAGAACGTCGACTACTTCCTCTACGTTGTGATCGCTTCCGCCGGGTCTACAAGGGTATGTAGACAACACTCTCCCCTCTCGTTGCTATTCATCACCATGATCTTGCGTGTGCGTAGGAAAATTTTTGAAATTACTACGTTACCCAACATTAGCGTCCTCCTCTCCGACTTGATCTCTCGGCCTCTCCTCCTCCCGGCGCCGATGCCGCCGCCGCCCGCCCAGCCCGCCGCCCGCCCGCCCGCCCAGCCTTCTCGCGCCCGCCAGCCGCCGCCGTCGCCGCCCGCCCGTTGCCGCCCGCCCGTCCAGCCATCGCCGCCCCCCCCGCCCATCGCCGTCGTCGCCGTCATCGTCATGCCCGCCCCGCCCGCCAATCGTCCGCCCGCCCCCGCCGTCATCGCCCGCCCGTCGTCTCCCGCCCGCCCGCCGTCCGTCGCCGCCCGCCAGCCGTCGCCCGCCCCCGCCCCTTGCCTTACCCAGCCTTCGCCCACCATTGCCGCCCAGCGCCGTCGCCCGCCATCCCTTCGACCTTGACCAGCCCGGCCCGCCCGCCGACGCCTTCATACGCCGCCCAGCACCTCCTTCGTCGCCGCCGTCAAAGCGATGAGCCTCTTTTTAATTTTTGTTAGATTTGTTTTAGATTTTTTGTAGTTCATAAATTTTTTGCTAGATTAGATGTGTAGTAATTTAGATATGTAGTTAATGTAGATTGTGTAATTAATTTGTTCAAATTATGTTAGATTTTTTCTGTAAAAAGATTTTTTATGTTAGTTTTTTATGTTAGATTTTTTCTGTTAGATTTGTTCATATTGTGTAATTTAGATCTTTATGTTAGATTAGATGTGTAGTAATTTAGATATGTATTATATTATGTTAGATTTTTTTCTGTAAAAAGATTTTTTATGTTAGTTTTTTATGTTAGATTTTTTTTGTTAGATTTGTTCATATTGTGTAATTTAGATCTTTATGTTAGATTAGATGTGTAGTAATTTAGATATGTATTATATTATGTTAGATTTTTTCTGTAAAAAGATTTTTTATGTTATATTTTTTTCTGTTAGATTTGTTCATATTGTGTAATTTAGATCTTTATGTTAGATTAGATGTGTAGTAATTTAGATATGTATTATATTATGTTAGATTTTTTTTCTGTAAAAAGATTTTTGATGTTTGTTTTTTATGTTAGATTTTTTTCTGTTAGATTTGTTCATGTTGTGTAATTTAGATCTTTTTGTTAGATTAGATGTGTAATTTATTTTTTGTTCATAGTATTTAGAAAAAGGAAAAAAAAGAAGTAGTTTATATATAGCTGAACTAGCTAGCTGATTTAATAAACTAATTTATTTTACTATATAATGAAGTAGTTTGTTTTTAGTAAGTACTACTTATTTATTTATAGTAAGTGTTTAGTAGTTGAACTAGATAGTTGATTTAATTAATAAGACTACTTTTATTTAACTATATATAGAAGTAGTTCAGCGTCGGCGTCGGGCGATGCCTATCCCGCATCCTCGTAAATAAATCGACTCGGCGGTGGAGGCCTGCTTGATCGAGGTCATGTTAGGACCTGGGCTCCGCCGGGTTGGTATTGGGAGGTGCTACCTTTGGGGACGTGGGTTGGTGAGGAGGCAGCCGTTGTTGATCCGATCCTTGTTTGGTGGCGATCGCGTGGGCGATGGCGGTGGTGAGGCATTCGGACACCGCGGAGGTGGTACGTCACCGTGTCGGCGAGGAGGGCGAAACACGTCCGTCGCTACATGGTTGCATTGGAGGGAGGTTCGACAATACAGGCAGGTTCTTGAGGATCTCACTTTGGAGCTATGATCCTGTGATGGTTCCTTATCTTTGGGTGTCCACCGCCCGCGTCGATACCCGTCGGGTGCTACGGTTCTAGTTGTATTAGTGATAATATTCGATGATGTACGGACACCAAGAGATGATGTACTTTTGCTTATAATTATTGAATGCATGCTAATTTGAACACTATACTTTATTTTGTGATTTGGTTTTGCTTATTGAATGCTCATATTGGATAAGTTCTCCTTCATTCCCGTGTGCTAGACAATTTGGTATAATAATGCATTCGGGAATGAAAGAGGAGCTACGTACATACATCGATCATTGATAGTCAACCCGTGATTTATAATAATGATCTAGTTTAATATTTGAATTATGAACGTAGGCCGGAAATGTCGTACTCATCTGACGACAAAAATCGCCCGGGGGAGTGCGACTGGTGCCACGACAACCGAGGTATGTGCGACAGATTCATTGAGCTGGAGGAAGATCGGCGCTTCAGCATTAAGTTCGAGGAGACCTGCGATGTTCATACGGTACGCAACAAGGACAATAGTTTTTTCGTAATTAAGCACGACTTCAACTATTTTAACGTGTATTTTCATCTTTTCCAATTCGACTAGCTTATCCCATGCTTTGCAAGGCGCTATGTCTTGGAGAGGATGGATTTTGAAGACCATGAAAATTTGAAACCAAAAAATTATCCTAAGTACCGAACATGGTGTGGATTTTCAAGTAAAGCTGTACAATGCTCAGTGTAACCCATTTTGGTTGCAAAATTGGGATGCATTTTGCAAGATGTATGGTCTTGATGAGGGTATGATTGTCACCATGGATCTTGGTGATCCTACAATCGAGCAAGAGACACCTTCGATTTGGGTCTTTGTGGATACACCTCCAGTTCTTCCCTCATGTGAGCTAAACATAGTTATTAAGTAATTTATATTGTTTATTTCAAAATATAATGTTGACAACTTATCTCCATTGACAGCTTATTTTCATTCTTCAAAGAATGTGCGGAAGATGGTAGATGAGCGTATTACACGAAGGCTCGAATTAACTTATCGGGAGAAAGCGACATCTGGTCGGATTTTGTACTGATCTTGAGAATTACAATATCTACAATCAAACTCCTCAACATTATGGTCAATCGTGCCACTAGTGCACGTGTTGAACTCTGATAACTACCATGGAGATACCTTGAAAAGATTATTTTTACTATTACAACATCCGTGCATCTTTTTGCACACTTCTAAAACTAGTACATCATTGCTAACTACGAAGTTATTACTATGTTTTTCAAGAGATAATCCCGAATGATTGTGTGCCTCATCGATGTATACTGCGTGGTAGCCTTCATGTTTTGAACATACGACCAGGTCGTCCCTCTGAATCTCAACTGTCCATACCGGTTTCTAAAAGAAGTGGAGACATAACAATCAAAGAATGGAAAAAATGTATGGACAGTCGTAAGGAGCTTCTTGGAAGCAATAAGCAACGAAAGGCAAGAATTGGAGACAGGATGATCGCCATTCTTCATAATGGAGAGTCGGGGTCTATATTGTTTTATGCTATTTTACCTTAAGGGTGTTTAGGTCCTATACCTGATACTGATGATCATGTGCTAAGAACAATTATATAGGGTTGGGTTCGATGACTATATATGAGGATGATGATCGTATGACTTATTATTAATAACGAGTAGAAGTTGTATGATGATGCATGATTATTAGGACTTTATTATATACATATATATGATGATGTATGATGCAAAGCATGCATGAGCCATGTCATATCTGCAGGTGCAATGAACATAGCAGCAGCGTTGATAAACCAAGGACGAAGATAAGAGAGGACACTTCTCTCTATTAGCTAGCTATAATAACAACCTAAAAATAAACCCCAAAACCCCTAAAGCAGCCACTTTTCTAAAAAAAAATGACTTTTGGTCCCGGTTGGAGCCACCAACCGGGACCAAAGGCCCTCTGACTGGGCTCGGTGCACAGGGCCACGTGGAGCCACATTGGTCCCGGTTCGTGTTTGAACCGGGACTAAAGGCCTTTACGAACCGGGACTAATGAGTGGTTTTCTACTAGTGTGGGACAGAGGGAGTAGAAAATAATACTAAAACTAAATGGCGGATGTAGAGGGTGGACGCCCTGAGATTGGAAATTGGCATTTGAACCATAGTAAAAAAAAGCTCTTTTGAGAAAATAGCAAAAAAAGCTAGAAAATAATGCTAAAAGTAAATTTAGATGAACTGTTCACTGTTGGCCCACCCTAGCCCACTGAGCTAAGGTCCGCTACTAGCGGCTAGTGTAGAACGAAACGACCCATACTCGCTTCCGCCCACTGCTTGGCGTTGGCAATAACCTGATCGACTATCTTTAGCAGCGGCGGTGTGTTTGATTCTCCTTTCCCGCCAAATGCTCCCGGTGACAAGCAGCACCAAAGTGTTCAAGTATTCTCGCTTTGATCCCTGAAATCTATCACTAGAGTTTTGCCACTAATCTCGTAATGAAAAATTGGACTGAAGGGCGACCTCTTGCAGCCCAGCCCAACGAAGAATCAGACCCCACAGAACTGAGACAACACTACAGCTCCAAAATAAATGGTGGGCAAAGATTCTGAAACTAACTGTGTTTGTACGTTACAAATTCGAAGGCGCGGTACTTATACAGGAATAAATGGCATATAAGGTTGCACTATTAGTTTATGAACCCGTTCATGCATTGCTTTGGTCTTGATTGGTGTACGTGATCACATGCATGGTTGGTGGCACTACACCTCGCTCTCACTCACGACCAAATCTCCAGCTATCACCCAACCATATCATACCCTATCAACTTGTTAGAATGTCGCAACAAGTTGTTGTTTAAGCAGAGGGTAGGTGACGGCGGTAAAGAACAAAAAAGGAATGCACTATCGCAGTTTGTAACTACTCTGAATATAAATTAGCCTAGTGACACCGAATAACCAATCTCATATGCAGATTCTATGCCCAATAGATAGATAGATAATACAACTCACAACTGTTAATGTAAACTTGATTACTGTTGAGGTTGTTTGCTAGCTCGGCGTGTTAACAACGAACATGTTTTGTCGTAAGAGTTGTAGTTTCCGAGCTAGCTAGCGCACGTCAAGGTAGAGTTGGCTTACATTGGATATGGCTACTAAAGAGTACGTCCAATAATACTCCATTCATTTTTTTACTCTGCATATAAGATTTGTCCGAGGTATACGAAATCAATATCACTAGATGTGTTCCTAAATTAATTTTCACATTGTATTACTTTAATATTATAGATGTTTATATATTTACATATAGTTTTGGTTCAAATTTCACAAAATTTGACTTCAAACATATCTTATATGCAAAGTAAAAAAAAAGGAGGGAATACTTCTCATCAGGGGTGAATTTACCATCCTTCCAGCCCGGGCAGTCCTCCTGTGGAATCACACCCTCCTCCTTGAATGTCACACACATTGACGCATCGCCTGACATATACTCTTCCAGAATTACTTATCGCAGAAATAGATAAAAGTGCATGTGTCTAGAATTCAAATACATCTAAATACATTTATTTCTTCGATAAGTATATCCGGATGGAGGGATATCCAAGTAGGTTTTGGTTCGGATATGAGTCATGTTTTGCAATCCTTATTAAGGGTCATGTGAGTTTTGTACCAAAATATCGGGATTAAGAGAGATATTTTTTTTTCTAAAATGCCCTTAGCCAAAAAAACAAATTTGTCTGCGTGTGTTATGTACTCCCTCCGTCCGAAAATACTTGTCATCAAAATTGATAAAAGGTGATGTATCTCAAACTAAAATACGTCTAGATACATCCTCTTTTATCCATTTTGATGACAAGTATTTCCGGACGGAGGGAGTATTTTTTATGTGATTGATCGTTCTCCAAATAATCCTCCTTACCAAATACCGATTCCTGTTGGACACTTCATAAGAGCATGTACAACCACAAGTACCAAAATCCGCCCCTCAAACGCCCGTGGACGTGCCCATGCGCGTCCGCAGGTAGTGACCGGGCAGCACACGACAATCGTCCGCTGCATTCTTGAACCTCAAATTTCATGCTTCAAATCCATACTAGCCATGCAGATTAAAAACCTACGTACTACGTACATATCTAACCGCTCATCGTCAGAGATGTCCATGATTTCCGTGTCGGACGTCGGGTACATGGGCGTGTGCGGCAGCTTCAGCTTGTCATCGTCCAAACTAGAGCGAAGAGTTCGTTGATCTCCGCCCTCTTTTGTCGGATGAAGCGCCAGTTGGCCTCCACATAGGCCTTGTCCTGGATGGAGTTGAGGATGGGGACTGCTCCGCCATCTCCTCAGTTTGCATGACCTCATACTCCGCCATGGCGCCCTCCACGGGGAAGCCCGCAGCCGGCTCCGCCGCTTCCTCCTCCTTGGGCTAGGGCTCCGTTTTCTGCTGGTGCCCCCCTCCTCCCCCGCCCGCTCCTTCCCTGACTCTAGCGAATCCGAAGGCAAGCAGACAGCAAAATGAGCAGCGTGCCTGGCCTAGATGTCCTCCAGCAGCTGTAGCCGCCGCTTCGAAGTGAGCATGGCGTAGCTGGTGACCCGGCGCCACGACATGTTATGCGGTGGATGGATTGAAAATGGGGGCGACGGAGAGGAAGAAATGGGGCAAGCTAGGGTTGGGCCGCCGTAGTCTAGCTTAAATAGCCAGCCTCGCTCCCTCGAACAACATGCCGGAGTGGTGTCACACGGCGCGGAGCGGAGGAGGCGTTCGTCGGACCAACGGTCTCTCCAAGTCCGCGTATGGGCCCTATCGGTTAGTCCGATGTGGCGGGCGCGTCCGAGTGCGTCCGGGTGTCCCCTTTATACCCTATATTCGGGCCGGATATGGGGAGTGCCAGTCAGTTCGGGCGTTTTGACCGGCTGTCCGGTTGGGTGGTCAAGAAAGTCCAAGCACTAACCGGACAGTCTGTCCATGCATTTGGGGCGGGTATGGGTCCGGTTGTAGATGCTCTAACCTCCTCTCCGGAAGGTATTGCATTGTCTATCTATCGTATGTGCCAATGGACACCCACATGGTCCCTCGTGTGTGCATGTGGCGTAAGATGGCACATACGGAGCATAGTACAACAGAATCATTATATATGCTTAGTACACATGCATGTGTGCCAAATTGCTGGCTGCTGGTGCTAATATACCTCTCTTAACATGCAACAACCAATAATGCTACGGTCTACGGGATGAATCCTATGGCCGGATTCACCTTACGCTCTGATGTGGCTTGCATCTATGCAACGGTATGTTGGAGCAAATTTTGGAGTTGGAGAAAAAATTGGAGTAACTATGCTAGGTCATCCAACTGCGTAAAGGCACAGATGCCCTGATCCTGATGTGGCGTGCATCTATGCAAACGTTACGCCGGAATTTTTTTTGGATTAGCCATGCTAGGTCTACCAACTGAGTGAAGCCACATGCATACGCTCTGATGTGGCGTGCATCTATGCACGGTACGTTGGAGAAAGTTTTTGGAGTAACTATGCTAAGGTCTTCCAACTGCGTGAAGCCACATTGCATTAGTAACTTTAGTGAAGCCACATTGCCATGCTAATCCGTCTATGTTCAATGGTTTTCTCTTCCTCCCTCTGGAGTATGCTACTTTTTCTCCATTGCATCTCAATCAAGGTTTTCACTTTCAGTGAGATTTCGATAAAATTCACTGAATTTCACTAATTTCAGCAGTCACTGAAATATCTACCTTTTGACCAAAATATTTCAGCAATTTCAATAGTGCACATGAATTCAAATATTTTCAAAAAATTCAAATATTTAATTAAATTCAAATGAATATTTCGGCCTTTTGGCCGAAATGCAAATTGAAATCACTGAATTTCACTGAATTTCGGTGACTTTGGTTGGTGCTGAAATTTTTCTGAAACTCAAAGTGAAAACCTTGATCTCAATCCACCCTCGTAACTAATGGACTTTTGTACAAATAAATATTTGGAAACCCGTAAATGGTTAAAATAATGGAGTTTTATCATACCACATTTTATCTTCTTCCTCTGTTCTTAGATATAAGTCTGTTTTAGAGATTTCAATATGGACTACATACGGATGCATATAGACGTATTTTAGAGTGTAGATTCACTCATTTTTCTCCGTATGTAGCTCATCTTGAAATCTCTAAAAAGACTTGTATTTATGAACAGAGGGTACAAAACAGTCCTAACAAACTTACAATTGGAGCATTTGGAAAGAACTCAGGACAGTGAAAGTACAAAAGGAGATATATGTAGACAAGTTGAGGCAAACTAGCACGTACCTATTGCACCGGCAGTACTTTTTCGGGATGAAGTTCATATGGCATGTTTTATCCCATCCATAGTGCGTAGGGAATTTAGGTTTTCAGCCTACCCTCTATTCACCTGTGGTCGATGAGTGTGCCTACTGCCTACTATACTATGCACCTGTGGCAGGTGGAGATGTATGTTTGCCCACAATCAATACACTTTGATTGTATAAAGAAACGAGATGGTCATGACTGGCTGATCAATACTCGATCTATAATAGTAGAACTGACAAGGCTGTGCTTCTTCTTGCAGAGCGAGGTGACAGTCTTCCTCTTTCTTCTCTTCTACCGTCGCCTCTCTGGCTCCTGCTTAGGTTGGTAGGCCATCAAATTTCGTTTCTCCCATTCCCATGCATGATATTAGTGCTGAACTAGTGATTGATGCCAGCTAAATTTTTCGCTATGATCTCTTCCTAGCTAGGTCTTTTTTTCAGTTTTCCTTTCCAGTTTCATATACTACAAGTTATTTCACTTGCAAATGCTCTGTGGTGGACTTTCATTTCATGGCCGATTTGACAGGGAGGAGCATGGAACCTGCTGTATGGCCACCCTGTGGTTTTCATCTGGCCGATTGGTCCATGGAACCCGCGGGAGCTGCGTGGGTCCCTGACGAGTTTGCTTGGTCCACTGAAATGCTGGGCACCTGCTTCCAGACGTATGTTCCTAGCAGCTCTAGCGGAGGGCAGCTGCAGCAGGCTCAGTATGCGGCAGCCACACGGAACTCACCTTGTGAGGAAGAAGCACATCCACAAAACAAGATGGAGATGGAGATCCGCGACCCGATGCAAGTGTTCAAGAAAACGGCACACGAGTTCGAGGTCGACATCGACATGTTCGACAGGAAGATGCATAGGTACCCCGGACTCATTCGACGTCTCAGCGACGGCAACAAAAACTACACCACTCCGGTGACGGTGGCCATCGGACCCTACTACCACGGCAAAGACCACCTCAAGCCGGCGGAGAAGGTGAAGTATGTGGCTGCCTACCACTGCATCATGGAGTCAGGCCACTCTGTCCAGGAGATGTACGACGCAGTCGTCTCAGTCGCAGGCGAGGCCCGGGGGCTCTATGACAAGGACGTGATGGCAGGTATCAGCGACAACGACTTCGAGCCTATGATGTTCTATGATGCCTGCTTCTTGGTGCAGTTCATGCTTAAACTTACAGGCTCCAAGTTGAATTCGTATTTATCCCGCTATTTCAAGGGCAATGCGAATGACATCTTCCGTGACATCCTCCTGCTTGAGAACCAGCTCCCCTGGCGGGTGGTCGAGACCGTCATGTGGTTCAGGCAGGTGCCGTTGCCGAAGCTCGTTAACTCGTTGAAAAACGGCCTGCATGACCGCAAGGTCCGCGAGAGGAAGCCTTTGGACTGGGAAGAGAACTACAAACCGCCACATCTCCTCGGCCTTATCCGGTTCTACATTGTGGGAAGAAGCAAACCCAAACCAAAAGAGAAGCCGCTACCCCGCCTCGAGTCGGTTTCGATTTCTGTAGGTGCCATGGAGCTTGCAGAAAGCGGCATCATGCTGACGGCCAACAAGACAAGTGACCTCGTAGACATGGGCATCGACACGAAAGGGCCCTTCTGCGCGGAGCTCTCTCTGGCGCCACTGTCCCTGAACGATTTACGCTCAGTCTGGCTAGTCAACATGGCAGCCTTCGAGCTGTCCACGACCCTAGAATTTCAAGGGCGTGATGTTGAAGATGAAGCGTCCGCTGTCTGCTCCTACCTCCTCCTCCTAGCCATGTTCGTGGACAAGGAGGAGGACGTGCACCAGCTGCGAACACAGAGTGTTCTGCAAGGAGGAGGAGGGCTTACCAACAAGGAGGCGCTCTCCTTCTTCACCAGCCTTCAGGACCTGCCTCTCGGGAGATGCTATGTCCGCACCATGATAGAGATTGAGAATTACAGGAACAAGCAGAGGCGGAAGCGGACACGGTGCCACGCCTTTTTTTACAACAACTGGAAAATCATCGCCACGGTCTTCTCCGCCGTTGCTGCACTCATCACTATCTTGAGCACGCTTGCGTCTCTCAAGAAACCATAGCTCCCCTCCCTTTGTCTATGATCGATCATGTGATTTTGCAAGCTTTATTTGTTATCTTTTCTTTTTGTATCAGAATTACATTTGCAAGTAAACGTTCTCCATCTTATAATCTTCTGATTCCTTTGGGTGTTGTAGTTTGGTTTCTTGCAAAGATCAATCACACATCCAAACCAGAGGATACTCGCCCACGGAAAACTCTTGCCAGGGGCTTGTATTGTGCCTTCTATATGTTCTTGTCTCCTCCAAATTTATGTGTGGCTATCTAGGCCAACACTTCGGATATTTGCAGCTTGGCTGTCGCTGGCAGCTGGACCACCGTGCTCTCGTGCGAGCCTGCCAACATTGTTTCCATCTTTCCATGTTGTTAAGCAAGTTGGTTCTCCCAAAATCACTAATTAATGAGCACTCTTTGCAAAGGTCATTCTCACCTCTCTCATTGCGACAAGTGGTGTACTGCATGCACGCCACTTCTCGCAACCCGAGAGTTTTTTCTTTTTTCATAGATCCAATTATTCAAAACATTTTTATCTCTTAAACCGTGCGTTCAAATCTTGAACCGTTTTCACCATTGGATTCCTCGCATCAAGATCTTCGGAACTACTCCCTCCGTTCCAAAATAGATGATCCAACTTTGTAATAAAGTTAGTACAAAGTTGGGTCATCTATTTTAGAACGGAGGGAGTAGATACCATGTTGATAGGTTTTGACTAACTTTGTTTTTCATGAAAAAATCGAACAAAAACACCAAACTGGAAGCACGCTTTTTTTTCCTTTTCGAAAGAGGCACGACAGTGCTTTTCGTGGAAGCAAATCTGTGCCTTCGGAAAAAGTAAACCCGTGCCTCCCACAAAAGGAAACAAAATATGCATTTTTCCGTTTCCGAGAGGCATGGGCGTGCCTCTTGTGGAAGTAAAAGCATGTTTTTTCGCGAATTTTATTTTGATTTTTTTTGTTCACAAGCTAAAAAAGATCGGTGGAAAACTAAAAAGCCGGAAAAACCTAGTAAAAACACCATATAAAAAGCGGAAAACGCATGTGGAAAAAAATTCCAAAGGGAAGGTCCAGAGTACAACACTTTGGCGCGCTCACAGCCCACCCAAATTGAACAATATTCATTGATATGAAAAACATTCATGGATTCGAAAAAATGTATATAAATTTTAAAATGTTCACAAATTCAAAATATATCTATGATTTGAAAACAATTCACGAACTTAAAAATATATGGGAGTTTGAAAAATGTTCATTAAAAAAATGTTTTCAAATTTAGAAATTTTCATGAAGTTTAAAAAATGCTAACTAATTTCAAAAACTGTTCGCAAGTTTTTTTTTTAAATTCTTAATTAGAAAATCATAAATTTCAAAAAATCTTCGTCAATTTGAAATAGTGTTCATAAATTTTATAAAAATGAGTTTTAAAAGACTCTCACAAAATTCAAAAAATTGTTCTCGGATTCGAAAAAGTGTTTATGACTTTTAAAAATGTTAATGAATTTAAAAATTGTTCATGATTTTCAAAATATTCACGAATTCAAAAAATATTTGTGATTTTGAAATTTTTTTGAATTTGAAAAAAGAAATAACAGGAAAAGAAAAAAGGAAACAAACAGAAGAAAAAGGAAAAAACAGAAGAAAAACAAACGAACGATAAGAAAAATTGGTTGGGTTGATCGCTCTTCTGCGACCTACACACGGAACAGGATCCGCCCTCACTCCTATTGCTGGCTGGTGGGGGACAGCAGATTTTTTGTCCCCGGTTTGTGTAGAGAGGCCCTTTGTGCAGTGTATTCGCTCGCTTGTGGGCCCTGCACTGTGCGTTGTCTTTGCATTCGTTTTTTCAATGCAGCCTGAGTTTTTTTTAATCAACCTTTTAAGTTTTAAAAAATTCTGAAAATGTTACAAATGTGTATAGAAATGATATCTATTCCCTCCGTCCGAAAAATTTGTCCCAAGTTTGTTCCTCAAATGGATGTATCTAGCATTAACTTGATGCAAGATACATCCATTTGAGGGACAATCTTTTTCGGACGGAGGGAGTACGTGTTTGTAAAGTTTATGAGCCAAAAATCCTCATTTGAATACAACAAACCATTATTCTTTTCGTTGGTCGAGTGAGTCTTCATGGTCGAGTGAGTCTTCATGGTCGAGTCCTTCGAGTCCGTCGAGTGAAGTCTCTCTTGGTCGACTGGAAGGCGGTTTCTTCTGAGGGTGTCCTTGGGAAGGATACTTAAGACAGGTCTATGACCCTACCCTAGGTACATGACTTCATCATTTTCCCCCGAATGGATCGAGGTTTGAGTGAGGGAGGAGTTGATAATATTTCCGACCTGCTTTTGTGTTCCGAACACGTTTCATCTTGGACCAATATTCTTTTCGTTGATGGCAGCAACTTTTCTTTCAGTCGCCTTGATCCATTCTTTTCTCCCGTCGAGTGAACTTTTGAACTTAGTAAACTTCCGAGCGACGGATCGCAGGAAATCTACCGTCTGACAGATTGATCTGTTGTTAGCGGATTTCGTGGGATCTGAATTTTGGGAAGCGCCTGGCGGGCGGACCGCGGCCTTCCGGATGGGATAAGGCGTGACGCCTCGATTTCCGCGCCGCCTTTTTTGCCACGTATCACGCGTGCGCGACTGTTTCGGGATGTGATAGGAACGCCCGGGCCCACTCGTCAGCCACTCGGAAGCGTCCTTATAAAAGGCGCCGGGCGAGGGTTTTTTGAACAGTACCCCCATTCCTCCTTCTGCCCTCTCCATGTCCGCCCGCCGTGCCTGCTCTCGCCCCCGCCCATCCACTCCTCATGTGCTTCGTTGGCGACAATGGTGAAGGAGAAGACGGCGGCTTTGGAGCGCACGAAGAAGGTGACGGCGACGGGGAAGGCGAAAGGGAGAGCGTCCAGTCGGGGTGGATCCTCGTCAAGGTCCCGCCTGCCGCAAGGTTGGGTCCAGGGGGATTGGATCCGCTCGACCATCACCGAGACGGATCTCAATGAGATGGCCAACGAGGGCTTGATCCCTCACGGGGCAGCGAGGCTCCCGGGGAACGAGTGGCAACCGCAGCCGCAGGAGGGTGATTGCATTCTTCTAGCTACTCACTAGACCGTGGGTTCTCCCTGCCTCCGAGTGTTTTCTTCCGTGGGTTCTTGAATTTCTTTGGGGCACAACTCCACCATTTCAATCCAAATTCCATTGCCTACCTTGCTGCCTTCGTGTCCATGTGTGAGAACTTCCTGGGTTGTCGACCACACTGGGGTCTCTTTAAGCACATATTCACTTGTCGCTCACAGACAAAGAAAAAGCGAGTCCGGATAGCGATAGGACTAAGGTTATTCAGATGTCTGGGGTCTTGGGATTCAGATGAGGAGCAAGAGTACTTTTCCGCCATGACCCTTCTGAGTCGGTCGAGAGGATGGCGATCGACTTGGTTCTCTCAAGAAGGCAGTCGGCGCCGGGCGATCGACCGTCTCCTCCGTTTTCCATGGACCGAGTGAACAAGCCCTCTTCTCTGAAGGTGCTCCCCGAGGAGAAACCCAACTAAAAATGTTGATGGGCGTGTAGTCCAGCTAGTTCGGGAAGGAGTGGCGGTATGGACCTTCCGGAGGTCTTCCTTAGGCGGCGCATCCAACCACTTGATCGAGGCCACCCGATGTGGCTGTCTTGTGGAACCGAGGATGAAACTCGGGTCCATCCAGAAGCGATCGGCGACGCCACCTTTGGAGAGGTGGATGACCGCGATCACAGGGAATAAGGACAACCCTCGAGGAGCCAGGAGGATTCCATCACTCGACCATTCCTACACTCCGGACACGGTATGCCCACTTTATCCTTAATTGTAATCTTGCTATACTCATTCTGCTTTTGCTGCAAATTGGTCGATTGATCTTTGTTTTGTTATCTGTCAGGCCACCACTGAATTATACTCGATGCCCAATGGAGCACAGACGCCGACTGAGGAGGAGGAAGGAAGTGGGGGCGAAAGCCAGGAGGAGTGGGATTCGGATGCTATCGATGATGATGAGGGCGATGACTCTGGTGAAGAGGAAGAGGAAGAGGAGGAGGAAGTTGCGCCTCCTCGCTTGGAGAGACGCTCGAAGCTCGTCCATGATCCTGCAACCGAAGCCTTGTAAGGGGTCGCGATGTCATGCCTTGATCGACCAGCGCCCTAGGACCACTTCTCCGGCACCGACTAAGAAGGCTCCGAAGCAATCCAGAGTGGCGCCGTCGAAGCCGGCTAAGGTCTTGCCAAAGATGAAGATGGTGATCCCCACTATCCTTTGGTAATGATGCTACTTGAGTTTTTCATTCCCCATGAACTTATTCTTGGTCGACTCATGAATCAACCGGTGACTTCGGCTGGCGCTACTACTTGATACTTGGCCGGGGCTGAAGATCATGAGATGGAAGATGCTGCCACTTCAAAACCTGGTATGACTTTCATAGTTCCGTCTTCAGTCGATTGGCTCTTTGTCTCTAATTTTGATTCTTTTACGTAGCCGTCTAATGTTGTTATTACCCTTCCCGCGCGGCGATGAGGAACCACCGAGGCAAAGGAGGAGCAGGAAGCGTCTGCTGGCAAAGCGACTCGGGGCGAGCCAGCACCGAGACACTGTCGCGGAGGAGAGAACATCACTTTCGGCCTATCGTATCTTTTGCGGTGCCGTTGACGAGTGCTCGCCCACGTCGTCGAGTGCTGCACAACCTTCACTTTTCTCGACCCTCGTCCCGAGGACCAAGCGATCTTTGCGAAAAAGCAATCGCCAGAGAGGAGTCATGATGGAGCAAGTGAAGGTCATCCGAGAAGCCAGCCAGCGGACTATGGCCTTGATTCAGCTCTTGAGTAACGTTGGTCGATCGGTCACCGCTGTTTTGTTAGGATATGATGTCGAAGATTCTTCTTTACGAAATTCCTAGTGATTGTCCTACACCTTTGGGTGTGTCGATTGAAATTCGAGTTAGTGGGGGCACGCTGAGTGCACCCACGAGTCGATCCCCAAGGCTATGGTGGATTGCTGGCAGTCGACCATAGTCTTTATGTCTTAAAATTTTCCTTTATTCGACTAGGTCGAATGGATTCATAAACCGGTGGGGGCACGCTGAGTGCACCCACTGGGTGTAGTCTCCGAGACTGTGGTCGACTGCTGGCAGTCGATTACAGTCTGAAGAACACCTCTCTCAGTTTTCTTACTATTTGTTGGTCGACCGATCGACTCTAACTGATAGAACTAGAACTAGTGGGGGCACGCTGAGTGCACCCACTGGGTGTAGTCCCCGAGACTATGGTCGAATGTTTGAATTCGGCCGTAGTCTTAGAAACGTATGATTGTTCCTTAGTCACTCGGAAGTGAATTGTCTTTGACATTTATCGATTGGTTCTTCGTAGAAATCCTGCGACCTTGCGGCTCATTACACTGAGTTGGAGAACAAACACATCCAGCTCGAGCTTGACCTGAAGCTGGCCCAGTAGAATTTAACGAAGGAGAAGGAGGAAGCTAAAGGTATGTTTGGTGAGGCTTTCGACGACTGCCTTTGCCCCTCATTTGTTTCAAAGTCGACCTTCTTTGTAACTGCGAGGCAAAGTGAAGGATGCCAAGAAGAAGAAAGACCTTGAGTTGGCTGAAATCGCGAAAACAGCTTTAGAAGACCAAGCTCGCGGATGAGAAGTTGGCTTGGTCACCAAGCTTGAAGAAGAAAACACCAATCTGAAAGCTGCTCTTGATCTGCCAACAAAGAGGTCGGTCGGTGAAAAGTGATAAGATTGCCCTGAGTGACAAGGCCAGTGAGTTGGTGGGGAAGAAGAACGATCTGGAGGCTTATCTGGGCGGACTCGCCAAGAAGCTATTCCTCATGCTCGAAGGTAATCTTTTGCACCAAACAGGTATTTTAACTGTGATCTTTCCATTCGACTGTTGTCTTGACTCGGTGGTTGTGCTTGCAGAATTTTGCCAGAACTTTGAAGAGGAGACTGGTCGACTGGAGCCAAACCTGGACCCCATCAACTCTCCTATGACGGATGAAGTCGCCATGAACGTGTTCCGGCTCGAATCTCGTGTTGCTGCCGTCGTTGATTATCTCGCAAGGCTGAAGGTCGCCACTTCCTGCATCGACACCACGCTCTGGCCTAGAGAGACGCTCCGGAATGACCTCGAGTCTCTGATGACTCGGCTGAACACAGTCCCAAGTCGAGTGCAGGAGTGGAAGAAGTCTTCTACCAAGTGTGGCGCTGACGTTGCTCTATCTCTGGCCCGAGTTCATTGCAAGGAAGCACGAGAGGACAAGTTGGCGGCCCTTAGGGTGGCTAACACCAAGAAACACGATTTCCGGTCATTCATGGAGACCTTCATCGCCGCTGCCACTCGGATTGCTGATGGAAGCGACACGGGCGAGTTTGTTGCACCTTCCAGCCCTCCACAGGAGGGTTAAAAACTTCTGAGCTCGACACTTTAAATTTGCCTCGGTATGCCGAGTGATTTTTGTAACCGACAAACCTTAACAGGCTTAGCGCCTGAGCACTTTCGGTTCCGTTAGGTGTTATCCGAATTTGGATTCGACGTTTTAAATACGCTTGCATTTGGTTTGAGGTATCTTTTGCAGGTTAAAGCGAGGTGCTTATTGCAATCGACTTGTTCCCCAATTCACTTAGGCAGGCACTAGGCTGCAGCTAAGCCTCCGAGTGGGAGGTCTGCTCTCCACTCGGTAGGATTTTCAAAACTTAGGCGAGCACTGGGCTGTAGCTAAGCCCCCGAGTGGGAGGTTTGCTCTCCACTCGGTAGGATTTTCAAAACTTAGGCGAGCACTGGGCTGCAGCTAAGCCTCCGAGTGGGAGGTTTGCTCTCCACTCGGTAGGATTTTCAAAACTTAGGCAAGCACTGGGCTGCAGCTAAGCCCCCGAGTGGGAGGTCTGCTCTCCACTCGGTAGGATTTTCAAAACTTAGGCGAGCACTGGGCTGCAGCTAAGCCCCCGAGTGGGAGGTCTGCTCTCCACTTGGTAGGATTTTCGAAACTTAGGCGAGCACTGGGCTGCAGCTAAGCCCCCGAGTGGGAGGTCTGCTCTCCACTCGGTAGGATTTTTAAGGCGTCTTTCTTATGGAAAACACATTGTACTTGTGGCGTAGCTCGGAGGAGAGGGTAGCAGTAGACCTGCACCTCGTCCTCCCTGCAGAGCGCACATTGTACTTGTGGCGTAGCTCGGAGGAGAGGGTAGCAGTCGACCTACACCTTGTCCTTCATGCAAAGCGCATGTTGTACTTGTGGCGTAGCTCGGAGGAGAGGGTAGCAGTCGACCTACACCTCGTACTCCTTGCAGAGCGCACGTTGTACTTGTGGCATAGCTCGGAGGAAAGGGTAGCAGTCGACCTGCACCTCGTCCTCCTTGCAGAGTGCACGTTTGAATTTGAACTTAGGCGAGTGTTTAGACTGCAGCTAAGCCTCCGAGTAGGAGGCTGGCCCTCCACTCGGTAGGATTTTTGAAACTTAGGCGAGTACTTGGACTGCAGCTAAGCCCCCGAGTGGGAGGCTGGCTCACCACTCGGTAGGATTTTATTGGAACTTAGGCGAGTACTTGGACTACAGCTAAGCCCCCGAGTGGGAGGCTGGCTCACCACTCGGTAGGATTTTATTGGAACTTAGGCGAGTACTTGGACTGCAGCTAAGCCTCCGAGTGGGAGGCTGGCTCACCACTTGGTAGGATTGCATTGATACTTAGGCGAAACGGATTCGCAGCTAAGCCCACCGAGTGGGAGGCTGGCTCTCCACTCGGCAAGGATTTTTTTTACAAACTTAGGCAAAACGGATTCGCAGCTAAGTCACCCACTGAGGGGGGATTTTATTTAATAAATAAAAATGACATCAATCATTGGGGAAATTATAACACTATTATCTTGTGAAACATGAACTACAGAAGTACTTTTATTACAACCCATCCGAGTGAATACTTAGGTGTAAAAGGGGCGGAGTAACTCCGCGTTCCAAGCTCGGGGCTCGTCGATGTTGTGCTCGACGTTGTAGAGACGGTACGCTCCACTGTGGAGAACCTTGGTGACGATGAAGGGTCCTTCCCAAGAAGGAGCAAGCTTGTGTGGTTTCTGCTGATCCACTCGGAGAACCAAATCCCCTTCCTGGAAGGCTCGACTCTTCACGTTTTTGGCGTGGAAGCGACGCAAGTCCTGTTGGTAGATGGTCGATCGGATCAGAGCCATCTCCCTTTCTTCCTCTAAAAGGTTGACTGCATCCTGCCGCGCTTGTTCTGCTTCAGCTTTGGTGTAGAGCTCGTCTCGAGAGCGTTGTGGAGCAGATCACTCAGCAAGACCGCTTCAGCTCCATAGACCAAGAAGAATGGAGTTCTTACAGTCGACCGGTTAGGCGTGGTCCTTAGACCCCACAACACCGAGGGAAGTTCATCGACCCATGCTCCAGCCGCATGCTTGAGGTCACGCATCAGTCGGGGATCAACCCTTTGAGGATCAAGCCATTGGCCCGCTCCGCTTGTCCATTCGACTGGGGATGGACGACTGAAGCATAGTCCACTCGTGTGCCCTGAGATGTGCAGAACACCCTGAATTCCTCTGAATCGAAGTTTGATCCATTGTCAGTGATGATGCTGTGTGGGACTCCATATCTGAATACCAGTTCTCTGATGAAGCTGACAGCTGTACCGGCGTCAAGGTTCTTGATGGGTTTATCCTCAATCCACTTGGTGAACTTGTCGACTGCTACCAGTACATGTGTGAAACCGCTTTGTCCTGTTCTCAAGGGACCAACCATATCCAAACCCCATACTGCGAAGGGCCAGACGAGTGGTATGGTCTTCAGAGCTGATGCAGGCTTGTGTGACATGTTGGAGTAAAATTGACATCCCTCACACTTGTCGACTATCTCCTTTGCCATTTCATTCGCCCTTGGCGATAAAATCCGGCTCGATATGCTTTGGCCACGATGGTCCGAAGGGCGCATGATAGCCACAGGTCCCAGTGGATGTCATCAAGGATTATTCGACCTTCTTACGGCGTTATGCACTTGACCCACTCGATCGCGCTCTTTACGTATAGCTGCCCTTGATCACGGTAAAGGCCTTGGATCGACGGACGATCTGTCGAGCCTCTTCCTCATCCTCCGGGAGCTCTTTTCTCAAGATATATGTGATATATGGTACTGTCCAATCGGGAGTGATCACTAAAGCCTCCATAACCAGGTCGACCACTGCCAGAACTTCAACCTCAGTCGGATCTGTGGCACTCTTGGGCTGCGGAGCTTCTTCGGTAAAAGGATCTTCTTTGACTGATGGAGTATGGATATGTTCCAAGAACACATCGCTGGGAATGCCTTCTCACTTGGAACCTATCTTTGCCAAATCATCAGCCGCTTGATTTTTCAGTCGGGGTATATGATGGAGCTCTAACCCCTCAAACTTCTTTTCAAGCTTCCTCGCTACATTACAGTATCCAGTCATGGCTGGGCTTCTAACGTCCCACTCCTTCATCACTTGGTTGACCACCAAATCTGAGTCGCCGTAAACCATAAGGCGACAAACGCCGAGTGAAATGACCATGCGCAACCCATACAAAAGGGCCTCGTATTCTGCCTCATTGTTGGAGGAATCAAAGTGAATCTGGAGCACATATCTGAGCTTATCTCCTCTGGGGGAAACCAAGACTACCCCAGCACCGGAACCATTTAACATCTTAGAGCCATCAGAGAACATGGTCCAATGCTCCAAGTGAACTTGAGTCGGCTGCTACTGTTCGATCCACTCGGCAAGGAAATCTGCTATTGCTTGGGACTTAATGGCTTTCTTTGCCTCAAACTTGATATCAAGGGGAAGGAGTTCAATCGCCCATTTCGCCACTCGACCAGTTGCATCTCTGTTGTGCAGAATCTCTGAAAGTGGAGCATCACTGACGACTGTAATGGAATGATCAGAGAAATAATGAGCAATCTTCTTTGTGGTCATGTAGATCCCATACACAAGCTTCTGATAATGAGGATATCTTTGCTTTGATGGAGTCAAAACTTCAGAAAGATAATACACCGGGCGCTGAACTTTGAAGGCTTTCCTTCTTCTTCCCTCGACCGTAAGCCTTTATCTTGACGACTTGTCCTGTGGCTGCAATATAAAGCAACAGAGGCTCTTTGCTGATTGGAGCAGCAAGCACCGGCTGGGTGGAGAGCAGAGCTTTTAGCTCGGCAAATGCTGCATCAGCTTCTAGGGTCCACTCGAACTTGTGCGCCTTCTTCATCGATCGGTAAAGAGGCAATGCCTTTTCACCGAGTCGAGATGAATCGACTTAATGCGGCCAAGCATCCATGAAGCGGACGCCGTGCACCCGCAGTATGCGTTTCATTGAGTATAGTGCCAACTTTTTCGGGTTGGCATCGATTCCTCGTTCGAAAGCGAAAACCGAGTAACTTTCCGCCGGAACTCGAATGTGCACTTTGATGGATTGAGCTTGATATCATACCTCCCGAGATTGGCAAATGTTTCAGCGAGGTCGGTCAACAGGTCGGAACCCTTTCGCGATTTGACCACAATATCATCCATATGCGCTTCCGTTCCGACCGATTTGAGTGAGTAAACACTTCGAATCATCCTCATGAGCGTGGCTCCGGCATTCTTGAGGCGAATGGCATGGTGACATAACAGAAGCACCCGAATGGAGTGATGAAAGCTATTTTTATCTCATCGGGTTCGTACAGACGGATCTGATGCTACCCGGAATAGGCGTCTAGAAAGACAATCTCTCACATCCCGCGGTCGAGTCGACAATTTGATCGATGCGAGGAGAGAAAATGATCTTCGGGCAGGCCCGATTGATGTGTTTGAAATCAATGCACATGCGGAGTGACTTGTCCTTCTTGGGAACCATGGCGACATTGGCGAGCCACTCGGAGTGGTATATCTCTCGATAAACCCTGCCGCCAATAGTCGAGCCACCTCCTCACCAATGGCTTTTCTCTTACGGGCGGCGAGACCGTCGAAGATGTTCTTTGACTGGTTTTGCTCTTGAGTCGACTCTAGGGCGATGCTCGGCCATCCCACAGGAACACCGGCATGTCGCCAAGCTTCCATGCAAAGATGTCCCAGTTCTCATGGAGGAACTGGATGAGCGATTCTTCCTATTTAGGGTCGAGCGTTGTGGAAATATGGGTCGGAGCCGCATTGGGGTCGGTCGGGTGAATGTGAACAGGCTTCGTCTCACCGGACGACTGAAATGCTGATTCTTTGGCAGGCTTCTTGGCCCGCAACAAATCACTCGGGTCTGCATTCTTCTTGTACCCCTCTAGCTCTACCATCGTTATCTGCGAATCGGCAATTTTCGAGCCTTTCTGAAAACACTCTTCTGCCTTCTTCCGATTGCCAGTGACAGTGATCACACCCTTGGGGCCGGGCATTTTCAGTTTGAGGTACACGTAACATGGTCGAGCCATGAACCGTGCGTAAGCTGGTCGCCCCAAAATGGCGTGGTAAGCGCTCTGAAAATCCACGACTTCAAATGTCAGCTTCTCCTTGCGGAAATGCTTGAGTCACGAACACCACGTCGAGCTATTTGGCGAGTGACTCAGCCTTCTTTCCAGGTATAACTCCATGAAAACTCATGTTGCTGGCGCTCAGTCTGGACATTGGAATGCCCATTCCTTTCAGCGTCTCCGCATACAATATGTTCAGTCCGCTACCACCATCCATTAGCACCTTCGTCAGTCGAGTGCCCTCAACAACCGGGTCGACCACCAAAGCTTGCCTCCCAGGAGTGGCTATATGAGTCGGGTGATCGGACTGGTCGAATGTAATGGGAGTTTGGGACCATCTCAGATAACTTGGCGTCACCGGGGCGACCATGTTGACCTCTCGGTTGATAACCTTCAATCAGCTTTTGCTTTCCACATCAGCAAAGATCATCAGAGTGGAATTGACATGAGGATATCCTCCATCATTCTCCTCCTTGTCCTCAGCTTTGTCCGACTCCTTTTCCTTGTCCTTGGGCCGTTTTCCTTGGAACTGCTGGATCAAGAGCCGATATTGGCGAGTGGTATGCTTCGGGTAGATGAAATTACCCTCTGTTGGGGAACGTAGTAATTTCAAAAATTTTCCTACGCACACGCAAGATCATGGTGATGCATAGCAACGAGAGGGGAGAGTGTTGTCTACGTACCCTCGTAGACCAAAGCGAAGCGATCTGGCGTAGAGGAAGTAGTCGTCGATCTCCTCGCGATCCGACCGATCCCGCGCCGTTACTCCGGCGCCCGAGTTCTTGACACCGTACAGCTCGATGGCGTCCCTCGAACTCCGATCCAGCCGAGTGTCGAGGAGAGTTCCGTCGGACTGACGGCGTGGTGGCGATCTTGATGTTCTACCGCGCAGAGCTTCACCTAAGCTTCAGCGACGATATGACCGAGGTGGAATATGGTGGAAGGGGCACCGCACACGCTAAGGAGCGATCCGTAGATCAAACTTGTGTGTTCTAGGGTGCCCCTGCCTCCGTATATAAAGGAGCAAGGGGTGCGGCCGCCCTAGAGGAGGCGCGCCGGAGGAGTCCTACTCCCACCGGGAGTAGGACTCCCCCCCTTTCCTAGTTGGAATAGGATTGGGGAAGGGGAAGAAGGAAGGGGGGGCGCCGCCCCCCTCTCCTTGTCCTATTCGGACTAGGGGGGGGGCGCGGCCTGCCCTGGCCGGCCCCTCCTCTTCTCCCTCATGGCCCACTAAGGCCCATTTACCCCGGGAGGTTCCGTAACCCCGGTGTTCGGTAAAATCCCGATTTCACCCGAACCATTCGAACTCAAATATAGGCTTCCAATATATCAATCTTTATGTCTCGACCATTTGAGACTCCTCGTCATGTCCGTGATCACATCGGGACTCGAACTTCTTGGTACATCAAAATACATAAACTCATAATATAACCGTCATCGAAACCTTAAGCGTGCGGACCCTACGGTTCGAGAACAATGTAGACATGACCGAGACACGTCTCGGTCAATAACCAATAGCGGGACCTGGATGCCCATATTGGTTCCTACATATTCTACGAAGATCTTTATCGGTCGGACCGCATAACAACATAGGTTGTTCCTTTGTCATCGGTATGTTACTTGCCCGAGATTCGATCGTCGGTATCCAATACCTAGTTCAATCTCGTTACGCAAGTCTCTTTACTCGCTTCGTAATACATCATCTCACAGCTAACTCATTAGTTGTAATGCTTGCAAGGCTTGATGATGTGTATTACCGAGAGGGCCCAGAGATACCTCTCCGACAATCGGAGTGACAAAACCTAATCTCGAAATCGCCAACCCAACATCTGCCTTTGGAGACACTGTAGTACTCCTTTATAATCACCCGATTCGTTGTGACGTTTGGTAGCACCAAAGTGTTCCTCCGTAAACGGAGTTGCATAATCTCATAGTTACAGGAACATGTATAAGTCATGGATAAAAGCAGTAGCAACATACTAAACGATCGTGTGCTAAGCTAATGGAATGGGTCATGTCAATCAGATCATTCAACTAATGATGTGACCTTGTTAATCAAATAACAACTCTTTGTTCATGGTTAGGAAACATAACCATCTTTGATTAACAAGCTAGTCTAGTAGAGGCATACTAGTGACATACTATTTGTCTATGCATTCACACATGTATCATGTTTCCGATTAATACAATTCTAGCATGAATGATAAACATTTATCATGAAATAAGGAAATAAATAATAACTTTATTATTGTCTCTAGGGCATATTTCCTTCAGTCTCCCACTTGCACTGGAGTCAATAATCTAGATCACATCACCATGTGATTAACATCGATAGTTCACATCATCATGTGATTAACACCCATAGTTCACATCGCCATGTGACCAACACCCAAAGGGTTTACTAGATTCAGTAATCTAGTTCACATCGCTATGTGATTAACACCCAAAGAGTACTAAGGTGTGATCATGTTTTGCTTGTGAGAGAGTCTTAGTCAACGGGTCTTTCACATTTAGATCCGTTATGTATTTTGCAATTTTTCTATGTCTACAATGCTCTTGCGAAGCTCTAGCTAATTGCTCCCACTTTCAATATGTATCTAGATCGAGACTTAGAGTCATCGGATCGGTGTGAAAACTTGCATCGGCGTAACCCTTTACGACGAACCTTTTGTCACTTCCATAATCGAGAAACATATCCTTATTCCACTAAGAATAATTTTGACCGCTGTCCAGTGATCTACTCCTAGATCACTATTGTACTCCCTTGCCAAACTCAGTGCAGGGTATACAATAGATCTGGTACACAGCATGGCATACTTTATAGAACCTATGGCCAAGGCATAGGGAATGACTTTCATTCTCTTTCTATATTCTGCCGTGGTCGGGTTTTGAGTCTTACTTAATTTCACACCTTGTAACACAGGCAAGAACTCTTTCTTTGATTGTTCCATTTTGAACTACTTCAAAATCTTGTCAAGGTATGTACTCATTGAAAAATCTTATCAAGCATCTTGATCTATCTCTATAGATCTTGATGCTCAATATGTAAGCAACTTCACCGAGGTCTTTCTTTGAAAAACTTCTTTCAAACACTCCTTTATGCTTTGCAGAATAATTCTACATTATTTCCGATCTACAATATGTCATTCACATATACTTATCGAAATCTGTAGTGCTCCCACTCACTTTCTAGTAAATACGAGGCTTCACCATAAGTGCATGCAAAACTATATGCTTTGATCAACTCATCAAAGCGTATATTCCAACTCCGAGATGCTTGCACCAGTCCATAGATGCACATTTTGTTAACACCTTTAGGATCGACAAAACCTCTTGGTTGCATCACATACAACTCTTCTTTAATAACTCCATTAAGGAATGCAGCTTTGTTTATCCATTTGCCAGATTTCATAAAATGCGGCAATTGCTAATCATGATTCGGACAGACTTTTAAGCATCGATACGAGTGAGAAAATCTCATTGTATTCAACATCTTGAACTTTGTCAAAAACCTTTTTCGACAAGTCTAGCTTTGTAGATAGTAACACTACTATCAGCGTCCGTCTTCCTCTTGAAGATCCATTTATTTTCTATGGCTTGCCGATCATCGGGCAACTCCACCAAAGTCCATACTTTGTTCTCATACATGGATCATATCTCATATTTCATGGCTTCAAGCCATTTTGCGGAATCTGGACTCACCATCGCTTCTTCATAGTTCGTAGGTTTGTCATGGTCAAGTAACACAACCTCCAGAACATGATTACCATACCACTCTGGTGCGGATCTCACTCTGTTTTACCTACGAGGTTCGGTAGTCACTTGATCTGAAGTTACATGATTATCATCATTAGCTTCCTGACTAATTGGTATAGTAGTCACAAGAACGGATTTCTGTGATGAACTACTTTCCAATAAGGGAGAAGGTACAATTACCTCATCAAGATCTATTTTCCTCCCACTCACTTCTTTCGAGAGAAACTCCTTCTCTAGAAAGGATCCATTTATTAGCAATGAATGTTTTGCCTTCGGATCTGTGATAGAAGGTGTACCCAACTGTCTCCTTTGGGTATCCTATGAAGACACATTTCTCCGATTTGGGTTCGAGCTTATGAGGCTGAAGCTTTTTCACATAAGCATCGCATCCCCAAACTTTATGAAACGACAACTTTGGTTTCTTGCTAAACCATAGTTCATAAGGTGTCGTCTCAACGGATTTTGACGGTGTTCTATTCAGTGTGAATGCGGCCGTCTCTAGAGCATAACCCCAAAACGATAGCGGTAAATCTGTAAGAGACATCATAGATCGCACCATATCTAGTAATGTGCGATTCTGACGTTCGGACACACCATTACGCTGTGTGTTCGGGTGGCGTGAGTTGCTGAAACTATTCCGTATTGTTTCAAATGTAGACCAAACTCGTAACTCAAATATTCACCTCCACGATCGGATCGTAGAAACTTAATTTTCTTATTACGATGATTTTCAACTTCACTCTGAAATTCTTTGAACTTTTCAAATGTTTCAGACTTATGTTTCATTAAGTAGATATACCCATATCTGCTTAAATCATCTGTGAAGGTGAGAAAATAACGATATCCGCCACGAGCCTCAATATTCATCGGACCAC
>JAHHZJ010000159.1:0-85832 GCA_021437245.1 Aegilops speltoides | reverse complement strand
TTAGAACAGCCCTAAGCATAGTAGACAATGTTCTATTGACTACTTCAGTTTGTCCATCGCTTGGGGGTGACAAGTAGTACTAAAAAGCAGTTTAGTCCCCAACTTAGCCCATAAACATCTCCAAAAGTGGCTAAGAAATTTAGTATCACGATCTGAAACAATAGTATTTGGCACACCATGCAAGCTTAATAATTTCACGAAGAACAAATCAGCAATATTGACAAGATCATCGCTTTTATGACATGGTATAAAGTGTGCCATTTTCGAGAATCTATCCACGACAACAAATATGTTATCCTCCCTTCTTTGTTCTAGGTAAACCTAAAACAAAGTCCATAGATATATCCTCCCAAGGAACACTAGGTACAGGCAAAGGCATATATAAACCATGAGGATTGAGTCGTGACTTAGCTTTTTGACATGTAGTGCAATGAGCAATAAAACGCCAACATCCCGCCTCATCTTTGGCCAAAAGAAATGTGTAGCAAGTACGCCCTCCGCCTTCTTCACGCCAAAGTGTCCCATTAGTCCTCCTCCATGCGCCCCTGCAACAACAAAAGACTAACGGAGCTAGCTGAATGCATAGCTTGTTAGCACGAACACAAATCCATTATTAACGACAAACTTGTTCCATGTTCTTCCTTCTTTACAATTCTGCAATACATCTTTAAAATCAGCATCATGCACATATTGATCTTTGATGGTCTCCAAACCAAATATTTTGAAGTCAAGTTGTGAAAGCATAGTATAGCGATTTAGACAATGCATCAAGAATAACATTTTCTTTTACCCTTCTTGTGTTTAATGACATAAGGGAAAGTCTCAATGAATTCAACCCATTTAGCATGTCTACGATTCAGTTTAGCTTGACTTTTAATATGTTTCAAAGATTCATGATCGTAATGTATAACAAATTCTTTGGGCCATAAATAATGTTGCCATGTTTCTAAAGTCCTAACAAGAGCATATAATTCTTTATCATAAGTAGAGTAATTGAGACTAGGCCCACTCAATTTTTCGTAAAAGTATGCAACAGGTTTGCCATCTTGTAATAACACACCTCCTAATCCAATTCCACTAGCATCACATTCAAGCTCAAAAGTCTTATTAAAATCGTGAAGTTGGAGTAAAGGAGCATGTGTCAACTTATCTTTCAATACCGTGAAGGCTTCTTCCGTGCGGTACCCCAAACAAAAGGCACATCCTTCTTTGTAAGCTCATTGAGAGGTGCAGAATGGTGCTGAAATCTCTCACAAAACGCCTATAGAAACCAGCGAGGCCAAGGAAACTCCTCACTTGTGTGACCGCTTTGGGCTGCGGCCAACTCAATAGCTTCAATCTTGGCTTTATCAACTTCAATTCCCGTGGAGTAACAACATAGCCAAGAAAAGATACTCGGTCGGTGCAAAAGGTGCACTTCCCAAGGTTACCAAACAAACGCATCACGAGAGCATTAAAAACAGCACGAATGTTCCAAATGTTCTTCCAAAGATTTGCTATAAATCAAGATATCATCAAAATAGACTACCACAAATCGTCCAATGAAAGCACGAAACTTCGCTCATTAATCTCATGAAAGTACTAGGTGCATTAGTTAACCCAAAAGGCATGACTAACCACTCATATAATCCAAACTTAGTTTTAAATGTTGTTTTCCATTCATCTCCCAATTTCATACGAATTTGATGGTATCCACTACGCAAATCAACTTTGGAGAATATTGTAGAGCCACTCAATTCATCAAGCATATCATCTAGCCTAGGAATAGGGTGACGATAACTAATAGTAATATTATTAATGCCTCTACAATCAACACACATACGTGATGTACCATCCTTTTCGCACTAGAATAATAGGAACAGACAAGGACTAAGGGATTCGCAGATATAACCTTTGTCGAGCAGCTCTCGTATTTGACGATAATCTCCTTCGCCTCCTCCGGATTGGTACGTATGGTGCACGGTTGGTAATGATGCACCGGAATTAAGTCAATTTGATGCTCAATCCTCGAATAGGTGGTAATCCTGTGGCACGCCTTGTGGAAAGACGCCAAACTCCCCGCAAAATGTTAGTGACAAGCAGGAGGCAAAGAGGAAGGCACGCCCTCCAATGAAAATAATGCCTCTTGCACACAAAAGCATAGCAAACAGATTTGCTAAAATCTAGCTCATCAATATCGATTTAGTGGCAAGTAAACATGCACTTTTCAATTTAATTTCGTAGCAAAGAGATGGTTTATTATTAGGCTTCATGTGTCGCTCAAATTCTTTTGCCACAATCTGATTTTCACTCTTATTTTCTCCTGCTTTGCTTTATTAGCTCTATTAATATCATCTTTCAAAATGGACTCAGAGTCATAGGAAGCAAAGTAATAATTTTATCCTTATGAACAAGAGTATATCGATTGTTTCTACCATGGTGTATGAATTTTATCAAATTGCCATGGTCTACCAAGTAACAAGGAACATGCTTGCATAGGTACCACATCACAATCAACATAATCAGATATGTAGAGATACTAAATGCACACTAACAAGACGTGTTACCTTAACCTTGCCGCCGTTGTTGAACCATTGGATGTAGTAAGGATGTGGATGTGGTCTTGTGGTGAGAGATAGCTTCCACCATCTCCATGCTAGCCAAGTTGTTGCAGCCCTCCATCTATGATGACGCTAATAGAACGCTCCTTCACAACTCCCTTTGTATGAAACAAATTATGCCTCCGATTTTGCTCACTTGTGTAACCTCGCACACTCAAAACACGTTGAGCAACTAAACATTCATACCACAAGATCTTCAGCAGCCATGTATTGTGTGTCATGATCGTAATCATCTCCACCGTGTTCCTCATGTGTAATAAGAGCCAAAGTCTCTCATCATAGTCACTAGCGGACTCATACCCACCATCCTTAGTAGCAATCATCACACGCTGAGATTTGCATTCTTCTCAAGAAAATGTCCTCTTCCTTACAACGACGACAAATAATATCACTTGTGTGCCCTGCTGACGCCATAGAAGAAGAAGAGCTCGTAGGCCCGGCAGTGTGCTCTTGGTAGATAGTGGTGGTTGTGCCTCGCTTGTATCACGTTGAGGTGGCACCAAGGAGGTGATGGTGCAAAGGAAGTAGATGATGCACGGGTGTCCATGATGAAGGTCGACCAAAAGTTAGTGCGCGCCAATGCCCGCCGATCTCAAGACTTCACGCTCAGCTTTACAAGCAAGATGGAATAAACGAGTGATATTATTATAATCCTTATAGTCTAGAATGGTCTGAATCTCTATTTAATCCACCCGTAAAATGTGCAAGCATAGCTTCATTCTCCTCAACAATACCACATCTAATCAAGCCAGCTTTGTAATTCCCGATAATATTCTTCTACGAAGTTTTTTCCTTGTCTTAAGCGCTGCAATTTTTGAAGTAATTCACGCTGATAATATGGTGGAACCCAACGAGTACGCATAGCAGTTTTCAAAGCAGCCCAAGTAATGGAACAGATATAATCGACAATGTTCGCACCACCAAACACATGCAAAGCTAGTGAAAGCACAAACAAAGCAGCAGGAACACGCCTCCTCGTGATATTGTAAACATGTAAATTGTTGTTCAGCTTAACTCCCAAGTAAGATATATATCGTGAACATATCTACCCTCAAATGGTGGAATATTCAATTTCAGCTTAGGGAGATGGTCATGATCTCGCACTGAGGGGAGCCCTAATATTGCCATTATTTGCATGTGGACGAATTCGGTGGTTGTGGTGCTGGTGGTTGCACGAGTTCGATGTTGATCAACCTCATCCTCATAATCGCCCACATACTCATCATCCTCGTACCACCAAAGCAGCAGAGCAGAGCCAAAGAAGCACCAACAGCAGTAGCAGCCGCACCAGAATTTTGTCCCGCTCAATAGGAACATGCTAAGCTCGCCCATACTGATTCGAAGGGGCGAGTTGTTGTCGCTGCAGAGGTGCGATAGGTGCAGCCGGGCGGTGGTTGTGGAAAACGCTACGAGCAATTCATCAAACTTGCTATCAAGCTTTGTTTCAAACGCCTTCTCAATGCCATCTATCTTCTCCATGGCCTCACAAATCTGTTTACCACATCTTGCACCTGTCCACTCATCATTTGCTGAAATTTATCATGTAGCTGTTTGTTCATTATGTTCTCCCAAATGGCCTCCCGGCTTGTGATCCTGCCATGGTTAACAGCAATAGAAACACACAAGAATATGATCCTACAGACTACTAACAAGAGGTGGTGGTGGTGTCACAAACCGGCAAGCAAATCTCAAATTCTAACCAGTTCTTACCAAAGAAGAAAGCGGTGATCGGCAACCGCTGTAATCAAAATTTCAAAGCTTGGATAGAGCGATTGCCGTGGAGAGTCAAACGCACGAGATGTATGTGGAGCTGGGAAGGCTTATAATATGGTAGCAAAAGGGTCAAGAATAATCAATTCAGAGATGCAAAGTTGAATAAACGCCAACGACGCAGATCGCGGTTGGTCCTAGGCTAGACTGCATAGAGACGCGAGCCTAGAACACTAACAAAATCACGGCACCGCACGTAAACAAAGGAAAAGCACACTCAATTTTTTTTCGCTTTTTTTTTTGCGCTGCTTTTTTTTTGCGCTGCTTTTTTTTATGCGTAAAATCACTATAATGGCGAAGTGTCTCAAAACTCTTCCTGTGTCAAATCGACAGATGGGCACGAAATTTTTCACCAAAATTTTTTTTTTCGACGCTCGACCCAAAACCGAAACGGGTCAAAAAACTTTCTATAACGGCATCGCCTCAATACGCTTAGAAACACCTAAAATAGGATAGCCGTAAAATTTTTGTCCCGCGCTTTTGGAAAATTTTGGGCCTAAACGGAGGGTGGTTTCCTGACTTTTTTTCTTTTGAAACCAACCTCTTCTACGGACGGCAAAAGATTGCTGAATCAAACCTACTCGCATAAGGAAACACGAATCGAAATTAGATGGATCCCAAAACAAATCTAATATGCAATGAACTCGATTGGTGGTGGATATATGGTGGTGGTATATGGCAACGGTGGTGGTATATGGCAGCGTGGTGGTATATGGATACGGATTCAAGCGTGGCGGATAAGCGGGTGGTAGATGGCAGGGCGATGATGATGGTGCGCGCGGCGTGACAACTTATGACCGTAACTCAAACTCTAAAAGACTAGACTCTAAGACCAAAGAACTAGACACGACGATGCAACCGCAAATTCAACAACGCAAATACGTAAAAGATTATGCAAAGGCTCGATTGGTTCGGATATGATGACCTAACCCTAATTTTTTTTGGCTTTTTCGTGGACTGTAGGTATGAAGAATGACTCGATCTAAACTACGAAAACTGTAAAATCTCACCGAGCAACCCGGAAATCTGATACCACTTGATAGAGGCAGAGGTGTCCCGCCTTCGATGAGATGGTGGATTTCGCTTGGTGGAAGTCGACTTTGACGATCCGACTACGAACGCAGCGAGGACGCCGCTACTTTAGCAATCGCTAAACCAACTCCGAGAGGTTATTGACCACGCCGAGCACGATCAACCCGACCACGAGGGTCTATTTCCGCGAGCAAACGAAGAACAAGCAAGAAACCGGGATTGCAACTGATATTGCGATTATAAGATGAAAGCTTTATTGATCAAGGTGGATTCGTGACGCCTTTGTCCGGTCGTTGAACACAAACGGCACGCCAAGTTGCAGCTATGGCTAACTTTTGATCTAAACAAAACCTAAGTCTAAACGGTGCCCTAAGGGCTGTATATATGGAGGAAGAGGGGTGAATTTCGTGGCCCTTGGTGGAGGGGTCCAAACTAACCCTATCTCTTGTTTCCCCACACATACGGACTCTAAAAATAGCCTATACTAATGTATTTCGAAATTACATGGGCCTGGCCCAATAATAAGGTGACGAAAGACCTAGAATAGCCTCGGACGAAATTTATGGAGTGGCATCTTGTATATTTCGTCCAAGGCTTCATGCACTCATTATGGTGGCTTCAAAGTCCTGAAATCATCACTTGTAACTCCATTCTTGTCTCCTTATGCATGCCATCATCTCCATGCTGGTTCTTGCTCCAATGTTCATCCTTCTCCAAGCTAGGCCCTACATTTGTAAGCAAAACAAATGTATCCAATTTAGGCAGCCCATATTCTCATGAATATTAGAATCATTACCAAGAAACCAAAGTACCGTAATTTAGTTGGCGCATGCGCGAGCTCTAGTAATTGGTCCAAGATGTATAGCAAATAGGGCTGTGGGTGTAACAATGGTATTGATGTCCTCATCATCTATGATCCGCAATCTCATTTGGTCAGAATTTAAGAAAATCCAAGGGCTATATGCCTTATTCTCCTTGTTTTCGCTTGGATGGCATGTCAGAACTCATGCGCGCGGAAAGCCAAGAACAAAAGGGCATTCCTCACGCCGGTTAATATATATGTGGAAACGATATCTCCTCTATAGAGGACAAGAAATTTTGGGCAATCAGCAAAAAGCTACCGAAGTGCGTTATATCGACTAGAGGGGGGTGAATAGGCGATTTTTATGAAATTCTTCACCGAGGAATTTGCCGGTGAGGATATTCCTTAGCTAAGAACTATTTGCAAATGAATATGTACTCAGAGGTAAACATAACAGATACACACATAGTCAAGATGATGAAATGAAGACTAAGAACAGAGTACGGAAGCGAAACACAGGATAACAAGATGAAGATAAACAGATCAAGAAATTGAACTGAGGAATTTGTGAAAGTCTTCACCAAAGTCTTCAAGCACGATATGAACAACATGCAACATGTAATGAGGAAATGAATGAGTTGAGGAAATAGAACCACCACTGGTGAAGACAATGATTTGGTAAACCAGTTCCAACTGCTGTCTCGGCTTGTACGTCTGGTTGAGCGGCCGAGTATTTAAACTCGAGGACACACAGCCCCGACACCCAGCCTCGAAGCGAACTCAGACACCCAGCCTCACCAGATTCGCTTTGAACTAAGACCACGCAGCCTCGGCCCAATCACTCATGGTAAGTCTTCAGTGACTTCCAAACCTTCACAGACTTGGTCACTCGGCGATCCACAATTCTTTGATGTTCTAGACCTTGACGCCTAACCGTCTGGAAGAAGCACACCTTCAAAGGTAATAAGCGCCGGATCCACGCAGATCAATTTCTTCAGTGATGCTCAATCACTTGGGGTTTGTGGGTTTGGTTTTGGGATTTTCCTCACTTGATGATTTTCGCCAAAGTCCCTGGAGGATGGGTTGCTCTCGATGACAAGTGTCAAGTTCTTCGAGCAGCCAACCAACTAGTGGTTGTAGGGGCGGCTATTTTATAGCCTAGGGAGCAGCCCGACATGATAAGACATAAATGCCCTTCAATGATATGACCGTTAGGTGGATAAGATATTTTGGTCCACGGCAAGAAGACGGCAACGGTCGGAAATCTGACTCTCAAAGTCCTCGTGGCTATCATGTTCTCACTGTAGGCAATTCACATCAAGCGAATTCCTAACTCTCGGCCAGAAGAAGTCCTCAAGGAATGTAAGAACTGCGCTCACACATCGATGAATTTGATCGAATCAGTATGAGATTTCCAATGGCTTCACTCAAGGGATTGGTAAGTGTAGGATTTTGAGTTGAGCATCACATGGAAATTTCTCCTTAGTATTTCCTCGACCCCTTTAACAAAGACGGTGTTTCCTATGACTCAAGAAAGAGAAAATGAAACTACGAAAAACAAAAGTCTTCACGCTCATATTCCTCAATGAATATCAAGTCTTCATGGTCACACCAATTTCTTCACTTTCAAAGTCTTCGTAAAGTCTTCGTAATATCAAAGTCTTCAAATCAAGAACTTCATTTTAGGGGTCGATTTTCTCCAGAAATGTCAAACTCCTCATAGACTTATAGATCCGTACACTCACAACGATCAGCCATTTAACCTATAAGTCCTCAATAGACCAAAATCACTAAGGGCACTAGATGCACTTACAATCTCCCCCTTTTTGGTGATTGATGACAACATAGGTTAAGTTTTCAACGGGGATAAACATATGAAGTGTAAATACTGATATTGAGGAATTTGATTGCAAGATATAGAAGAACTCCCCCTGGATGTGTGCATAATGAGAATTTGCTTTAGAGGCAATTGCACATTTGAAGAATTTAATCATGGAGATCTCCCCCTATATCTTGTAATTCATACACGCATTTGATACGTAATATGAAGAATTTGAAATGCATGATGAAATATGGTGCCTGATGAGATTCAGCATGCGTGCAATGATATTAACGAGGAATAAGCATGCGGAGTAACAAATCAAAAAAGTATCAGAGCATAGTGCAAGTCAGCACAATGCACCGTTCAAAAGTGTCAGGGCACCATCGGACTTAAGATTACAACTCGATCCAATAAAAGTTTCAGAAGAACGAGAGTTGTAACTTAAAAGGAACGCCCATAGTATAAACCCGCTTGAAGACTAACTCAGATTTCTCCCCCTTTGTCATCAAATGACCAAAAGGATCGAAACTGAGGACTAACGCTCAAGATATTCAAGTTGATGGAGGAGCGCCATGTTGTCGGGTTGTTTGTTGAAGTAGGGCCCGCCGCAGTTGTCGCCCAAATCTTCATATTCATCGGCCACGCGATGAAGAATAAGAGCCGCCACCGATCGTGAACTTTGACTCTCTTGAATTTCTTCGAGGTGGTGCGCATCACCAAAGCTTCCTCAAGACCCATAGTCTTCAATTCTTCCGCTGAATATACATGATTAAGAACAGCCCAAAGCGTTGAGGGTTTCATGAAGGTAGTAATCGTTTTTCTTCACCGCATTATGCGTTGAGGTCATGTTGTGAAGAATTGCAGCAAATTGGCGCTTCACCCATTTCTCGATTATGCTCAACCTTCCGATGAAGACCGAGGAGTAACTCACGATCACCATCACCCCGGTGCGCTTGCTTGAGGCTGTTGCTTGGTTGAGGTATTTGCGGCAAAGGTCATGCGCTGCGTAATCGCCTTTGGTGGAGTAAGATGCAGCCTTGCAAAATTGACCATCCAATGGACGAGTGCCTTCATCAATTACAGCCGCTTTTGCCCTTATCATCGATGATGAAACCGGTCGCTTGAGGACTTCAATGGGTGGCAAGTAGCTGCCATGATTCAGAGTGTCACTTTGTAGTTCAAAGAAGATCTTGCCTTATGAATCTCATGATCCAAGGCGCATATGGCTTCAGCTCAAAAGGTGACATTGCAACATTTGCTAGAGTCCTCATGAAGAAATCATGGAAGTTGACAGGAATGCCATGAATGATATTGAAAAGCATGTTCTTCATGATGCCAACAACATCTTCTTCATTTGAGTCGTGGCCTTTGATGGGACTCATTGTCTTCGTCAAGATTCTATAAACAGTCCAAGGCACATACAGCAAATCCTTGACGAGGAATTTGGTTCGAGGGGCTTGACCTGGCTTCAGCGGCTTCATAAGCACTTGCATAAAGTGATCAGACAATTCATGGTCATTGTAGATGCAACGTGCAGATTCATGGGGAGGATCAAGAGGAAGGACACGAAGCAATTCAGTTGTTGGTGCCTTGTAGTGAGTATTCTCTCGTCATCCAATCCAATACCCATGAGTTGATATCTTCAAGATCTCCGATGATGTGCGGGTGGCATAGAATCAAGAATGAGTTCTTCATTCCACCACATATATCGCTGCAGTAAATTCAGCAGCCTCGCATCGTGAAGAACACGGAGTAATCGCTCAAGCACGGTAGTGATTCCATATCCACATGAGGAATATGCTCATGGTCAAGATCTTGTCCTTGTCAAACAAAGACCGAGGAATAGAAGTTTGCTTGTGTTGGAGTCCGTAAGCGCCTTTTCCTCATTCGAGCAGAAATCATATGGATTATAAGCAAGAAGAACACGTGCTCGTAAAAGAAGTCTTCAGCCTTGAATTTTTGCTTGCTTGAGAACGGATTCTTTGGCTTGGGCAGAGGAATATCTGTGATTTGCAAAGACAACCTCGTGAATCGCGATCTCGTGTTCTTCAGTCGAGGAATTTCTGTTCCTCTCCTTGTGCAGCTTCGAGGATCAAGAAGGGGTTCTTCAAATTAGTGGCTGGAATTTCTTCATTTACGATGAAGTGGGATGAGTTTCTTCAGAGCCCATTTGAACAGCTTGTAGCCGGGGACAGAGGAACTTGTTGAAGCAGAGTGAAGAGAGGAGTATTGGGATGCCGACTTTCCCAAAAGTCATCGCTCATCACCGTGTAGTGCACCCAATATCCACGCTTCGCTTTCTTTTGAATTTCTCAACACCGCCTCTTCACCGTGAACCGAGGCTCGGTGAGGAAACAATTAGTCAAGGGAAAGCTTCCACTTCAATTTCTTCGCCAAGCTGTTCAAGTAGCAACAGATTGATTTTCTTCATCGATCCGCTGGGATCTTGTAATCTTCTCCATAAGGAACAATCTCCTTGGACGACATGGAGGAAATGGGAATGGCATCAATAGGATTTTCAATCGAGCTGGTCATTGGCTTCATTTTCTTCGCAGTCAAGAATTTGACGCAATGATGCCTTCCTCTTCTTTCACCGCAGCTGCTCGCAGCCTTTTGTCTTCTTCACTTCATAGGCGTATGGAAGAATTGGAGTAGGTGTTGCAGCAGAGGAGCCGAGGATTGTGGTACAGCTTTTTCAAGCGCAACCGTGCAATTGCCTGCTTCCTTTAGATTCTTCAGCGCACTACTAGTGGATGCCCTGAATTTCTTCAATATCGGAATGGAGTCATCAGCCCTAGAACTTAGGTTCTCATCAAGACGCTGCAAGTCATCGCAGTGGTCGGTATAGTTCTTCAAAGAGTCGAGCAGTAGTCTTCACCGAGGATTTTCTTTGTAGCGATGGAGCTGCAATAGCTTGACATTTTCTTCGCCGATTGATTTAATCTCACCTTGGCTCTTGCCAATCAAGATTAAGCTTCAAATCCTTGCCGAGAGCTTGATTTCAGATTGAGCTTTGAGAAGTTCTTCAGAGTCAAGTTGACTAAGTTCTTCCTCGTAAGCTTCTCCTTTCTCGCTTTTGCTCTTCAATTCACGAGCCTTTTCAAATTTCCATTTCTCTTCAACGATGAAATGGTTAAGCATATGACTCGACCAGCAGCTTAGTGGCGATCCGTATAGGAGTGTTTGGATCCCGATGCCACAGTCAATGAAGTCAAGGATCTTCTTTGATCCAAAAGCAGAGGCACACTTGTTCTTTGGCTCTAGCGGCCTTGGTCACCTGCTCGATGATTTCTTCAAGTTCTTCATCGAGGCTTCATCATCGAAGGTACATTGAATGCAACCTGCTTTTCTTTGACTAGGCCGAGGACCGCGCCCACCGTTGCTTTTGTCTTCAGCAGAGTGGGGCCTGTTGAGGACATTGGTGCACCGAGGAACTTGCCGAGACACCGTATAAATTGAGAAACCCCGAGTCCTTTGACAAGTAGCCGATGCACTGTGTTGAGGACTTGAGGAGCTAATGAGGATTTTAAATGAGCAGCAGCAGTTCGAGGAATTTGCCGTGAGGGCGCTGGCCGAGGAACTGGGCCGTGAGGGCGCTGATGGTGAAGCACTTGGCTTGCGAGCGGCTGCTTTTGGCATTGATTTCTCGGCTTGACCGAGGCTCAGCAGCAGCAGAATCCTCATTGAATTTCCTCACCGCCTCCTTGGCCTGCCTTGCCAATTTGGCTTGGCGCCTGGACCATTCTTCAGAAAGTCTTCACCACTCTTGATGCTAGTGGGATCACGACTTGGCCAAAGCCAAAGGAGCTCTTGGGCATGGAGGGTTTAAAGCTAATTTCTCATGTACTTAGGAGTGACATAGTGGTATTCCCTCCATTCTCGTGCCCATCTTCTTTCTATCCTCTCAGATAAGACTTTGCGCTGATTTTTGGTCTCCTTACCAAACTTGGATTCATCAAAAGTGAGTCTTTGTATATTTCTCAGAATCTCAAAAGCAGTCATGACTTCCGCTTTTTTCCTCCTTCTCAGGGTCTCTTGTTTTCCGCCATTTTCTTCAGTGAGGAATTTGAACAATAGAGCACTCAAGAAGTATGCAGTTTTTCTTCGAGGAACGCCGCAAATGAGTTAAGTTGATGAGAACCTAGTGATTCAAAGAATGACATGAGTACCGTGAACAGAGTGTAGGTGCGAGGAATTTGGAGAGGTCATATGCTCTCGTAAGATTTTTCAAAAGGAACAAGTTTTGAGGAATTTGACCAGTTGAGCCTTGAGGAATTTCACTAAGCGTTTTGTCTTAGGTTCCAGAGTTGTACAGATTGAAAATCCGCACAATTTAGGAATCATGAAGAAATGAATGCTTAGAGAGATAAATCAAGAGCATATAGTGTGTGAGGTGTTCATATGTGAAGATTTGAAGAGCAAAAACACCTTTGAAGATTTTCGTAAAGATGAGAATCAACGCGAGTAATAAAAGTGACTTTAATTACCCGAATCAAGAACACGATTTAACAGAGGAACTGTAGCAAAGTTCGCCACGTTAGATCTCCCACGCCTAACTTGGCCGAGGGAGACAGCTACGGCGGCGGCGGAGTGAAGATTTCGCGACCGCGCGAGTACGACGGGCGATGAGGTCGAGGCGGTGAAGCTTTTCCTCACCGGCGGCGATGGAGAAGCGGCGCTTAGGGTTTGAGGAGAGCTCGAGCGAGAGACGGCGATCGAGCGGAGTAAATGAAGTGAGGAGGGTAGAGGGTATTTATAGCCACGGTGAAAAACTGTTCGCCTCAAGATTTTGGGACTAACGTGTTCTCGCCTTTTCTCCTTCACACGACATGTGTCACCCACGCATCGTGCGTATGAGATCGTAAGATCGTGGGTGATTAAACTAATACATCATGGGATGCGGAACGGTTTGAGCGGTAAACCAAAACTTGGATAAGATTTGTTTAAAAGTTTTGTTCGTAATTTCTTCACTGTCAAGGACCAAAGGAAGACTTTGAACGAAGTTTCAATCGTAACGCATATGAAGAATTTGTGAATAGATTGGATTGAGTATAGCATAGAGGGAAGGGTCCGATCACATTCACTTAGCGTAAATCGCAACTTGAAGAAATAGCAATAAGTGAATGCAGTAGAGGACATAAACTCATATATATATATATAGCCAATGAAGAAAAACGACGGAAACATTGAAGATTTTGCAAAGTTGAAGAATTTGAAAACTGAGGAATTTCAAAATGAGGAAAACTCAAATTGAAGATTTTCAACTTTTGTGGTGGCGTAGCTCATCAGATAAGAATGATGATTTCGCATAATCGCTGCATAATTGTCGAGGGTTCTCGAGAATCAAATTCTTCATTAATTTCTTCACACTTAGAGTGTTATTCTTCATTGATTGAAGAAAACGCTTTCTTCATGTGTTGCACATCTAAGTCATCAATTATGCATAAGGGTTAGGATGTGTGTCCTTTCAAAGAACATTCAAGATTCTAAGATATTTAGCTCACACCGCAACTTGCTAAATCTCTTCTCATCCAAGGGCTTGGTGAAGATATCAGCTAGTTGTTCTTCGCCTTCACATGCTCGATGGAGATATCGCCTTCAAAGACATGATCACGAAGAAAATGATGACGAACTGGATGTGCTTAGTCTTTGAGTGCTGAACTGGTTGTGAGCAATCTTGATGGCACTCTCATTGTCGCAAAGGAGAGGCACATTCTTCACATTGACGCCATAGTCCTTGAGGGTTTGCTTCATCCAAAGCAGCTTGAGCACAAGATGAGCCAAAGAAGAATGTATTCAGCTTCAAAGAAGAGACAAGGATACGCAGCTCTGCTTTTTCGAGGACCAATGCACCAAAGATCGTCCGAGGAAATGACAAGTGCCGATGTTGACTTGTGGTCCACACGATCACCAAAGATAGTCGAGTCGTAATATCCAATGAGATCAAAAGCAGAGCCCTTGGGGTACCATAATCCTAGTGTTGGTGTGTGAGCTAGATATCAAGAATATGCTTCACACCTTATGGTGTGATTCCTTCAGCAGCTTGAAATCGGGCACACATGCAAACACTAAGCATTATATCCGCCTAGATGCACATAAGTACAATAAAGACCCAATCATGGAGCGGTATACCTTGTGATCAAGTCAATACCATTTTCATAAGTGCATAGATGGCCATTTGTGGGCATAGGAATTTTGACGCCTTTGCAATCTTGCATGCCAATTTCTCAAGACATCTTTGAGGTATTTCTCCCGAGATATGAATATGCCATTGCGCTCACGATTTAATTTGAAGACCTAAGAAGAATTTCAACTCTCCCATCATAGACATTTGATATTCTTCGCCATCATATAGGCAAATTCATCACTATATTGTTGGTTAGTACAGCCAAAGATAATATCATCAACATATATTTGGCACACAAACAGTTCACCATCATATGATTTAGTAAATAGAGTAGGGTCGAGTGAACTGGTGTGAAGCCATTCTTCACGAAGAATTCCTTCAAGCAGGTCATACCACGCCCGAGGGGCTTGCTTGAGGCCATAGAGAGCCTTATTGAGTCTCAAGACTTTGTCGGATTCTGGGATCTTCAAAACCTGGGGTTGAGCAACATATACTTCTTCCTCAAGCTTACCATTGAGGAATGCACTTTTCACATCCATTTGATATAAGATGATATCATGATGGTTAGCATAGGCAAGTAAATGCAATAGCCTCAAGTCTAGCAACAGTGCAAAAGTTTCATCAAATCAATTCTTCAACCTCGTGTGTAGCCTTGAGCTACAAGTTGTGCTTTATTCCTCACAACAAGGCCATTTTCATCTTGCTTGTTGCGGTAGATCCACTTTGTGCCAATGATATTATGCTTATGAGGATCCGGCGATCGACCAATTCCTGCACATTGTTCAACTCGAACTGATGTAATTTTTCTTGCATAGGCTGAATCCACTGCCCAGAATGCTTCATCTACCTTAGTGGGCTCAGATAGAGACAAAAGCATAGTGCCCACAAAAGTTAGATAAGTGTGAGGTTTTTGAGCGGTGAGAGGACCTGTGCAATCGATGTCATCGATGATCTTCCACTTGCACTTCTTTTGCAACGCTGTGGATGAGTTGGTTGTCGCCGAGGATTTTGATCAAGATTTTCTTCAAAGACCATTTTCCTCATCATGTTCTTCAGTGCATCACCGACGCTCTTCACGAACAGGATGAATTCTTCAGCAGATTCTTTAGTAGGAATGACATCCTCGCTGTTTTGAGCTTGATAGCATCCTCAAAAGGGTTCATCTAACACGTAGGTAGGTGCTCTCCTTATAGCCATTAGTTTCATCGAATCCGCACATCTACAATGTCAACAATCTTGTGAAGAACAATGTTGAAGACTCAGAGGTGTGCGAGTCCTTTCCGTAACCAAGCATAAAACCTTCATGTGCTTTCAAAGGCAAATTTAGAATTGTGGTGAGGATCTCTAATCCAACATTTAGCAATCAAGACTTTGAAATAACTCACATTGGGTTTCTTGTCGCTGAGGAGTTCATAGGCGCCTTCTTGAAGAATTTGTGAAGATATACTGCTGATGATGTGGCAGCAAGATCAATTGTATCAATCCAAAACGCCGAGGCGCTTTGTATTCATCAAGCATAGTGCGAGCCATCTCAACAAGAGTTCTGTTTTGCGCCCACGACGCCATTCTCACCGAGGAGTATAGGGAGCAGATAATTCATGAGTAATACCAAGTTCATCAAGATAGGCATCGAGACCAGAATTCTTGAACTCGGTTCCATTGTCACTTCGATATGCTTGATCTTCACACCAAAGTTGGTTGAAGCCCTCGAGGAAAATTGTTTGAAGACTTCCCGACTTCATGTTTGTAACGCAATAATGTGTACCCATGTGTATCGAGAATAATCATCAACAATGACAAAACTATATAGAGATGCATCATTAGTGACAAATGAATAATGATACGGTCCAAGAGGTCCATGTGAAGCAATTCAATGGACGGTAGTGGTCATGATAGTCTTCACCGGGTGCTTGGCCTTGGTCATTTTTCCGCTTCACATGCTCGTGATACGTGATCCTTGAGGAATTTGACATTCTCAATGCCAATGACATGCTTCTTCTTCGCAAGCGTTGTTCAAATTCCTCATGCCCGCATGACCAAGTCGCCGATGCCATAGCCAGCCTTCAAGCTTTTGCAAGTAGACACATGGCTGGTTGTGGTCCCAGAGAGAAATCAACAATATACGATCTCCTCTCCTAAAGCCTTCAAGACTTTGGAATTGTCACTTCCATAATCACAACACAAATGATATTTGCCAAAGACAACAACCATATCAAGATCACAAAGCATTGAGATCGACATGAGATTGTATCCTAAGGACTCAACAAGCATGACTTTGTCCATGTGCTTATCCTTAGAGATAGCAACCTTACCAAGACCCAATACCGACTTTTGCCTTTGTCAAGAATATGATATGCTTCAGAGGTGACGGTGATAAAGGAGCATCCGATAGAGGCAAAGGTGTCCCGCCTTCGATGAGATGGTGGATTTCGCTTTGGTGGAAGTCGACTTTGACGATCCGACCACGAAGCGCAAGCGAGGACGCCGCGCTTTAGCAATTGGTAAACCAACTCCGAGAGGTTATTGACCACGCCGAGCACGATCAACCCGACCACGAGGGTCTATTTCCTACGAGCAAACGAAGAACAAGCAAGAAACCGAGATTGCAACTGGATATTGCGAATATAAGATGAAAGCTTTATTGATCAAGGTGGGGTTCTCGTGACGCTTTGTCCGGTCGCTGAACACAAACGGCACGCCGGTTGCTGCTATGGCTAACTTTTGATCTAAACAAAACCCAAAGTCTAAACGGTGCCCTAAGGGCTGTATATATGGAGGAAGAGGGGTGAATTTCGTGGCCCTTGGTAGAGGGGTCCAAACTAACCCTATCTCTTGTTTCCCCACACATACGGACTCTAAAAATAGCCTATACTTATGTATTTCGAAATTACATGGGTCCTGCCCAATAATAAGGTGACGCAGACCTAGAATAGCCTCCGGACGAAATTTATGAAGTGGCATCTTGTATATTTCGTCCAAGGCTTCATGCACTCATTATGGTGGCTTCAAAGTCCTGAAATCATCACTTGTAACTCCGTTTGTCCTCTTTGCATGCCATCATCTCCATGCTTGTTCTTGCTCCAATGTTCATCCTCCTCCAAGCTAGGCCCTTCATTTGTAAGCAAAACAAATGTATCCAATTTAGGCAAGATCATATTCTCATGAACATTAGAATCATTACCAAGAAACGAAAGTACCGGTAATTTAGTTGGCGCATGAGCTCTAGTAATTGGTCCAAGATGTATAGCAGCAGGGCTGTGGGTGTAACAATGGTATTGATGTCCTCATCATCCTCCCTTCTTGAAATGAAGTCGCCCTCGACGGAAGTTCATCTTCCTCACCCAAATATGGCTTCAAATCTGAATGTTAAAGGTGGACTAACCCCAAAATCTGCAGCAGCTCAAGTTTATATGCATTATCATTTACTTTCTCCAACACCTTAAAGGGACCAGCAGATGTGGTATTAGCTTTGATTTATGCAAATCAGAAATCTATCTCACGCAAATGTAACCAAACAAGATCTCCAGTGCAAACACAACATGTTTTCTACCCTTATCTCCAAAGAAGTTTATATTTAGCATTCATACGCCAATGTTTTCCTTAGTTAACTCATGCATTTTTAAAATCAATTCAGCACGCTCTTTAGCATCAAAATTAACCTTCTCCAAGATGGAAGAGGCAACAAATCAATAGGTGCACGAGGTAGGAAACCATACACAACTTCAAAAGGGCACATCTTAGTAGTAGAATGCAATGAACGATTATAAGCAAATTCAATATGAGGCAAGCATTCCTCCCACATTTTCTTATTATTCTTAGAACAGCCCTAAGCATAGTAGACAATGTTCTATTGACTACTTCAGCTTGTCCATCACTTGGGGGTGACAGTAGTACTAAAAAGCGCTTTAGTCCCCAACTTAGCCCATAAACATCTCCAAAAGTGGCTAAGAAATTTAGTATCACGATCTGAAACAATAGTAGCTGGCACACCATGCAAGCTTAATAATTTCACGAAAGAACAAATAAGCAACATTGACAAAGATCATCGCTTATGACATGGTATAAAGTGTGCCATTTTCGAGAATCTATCCACGACAACAAATATGTTATCCTCCCTTCTTTGTTCTAGGTAAACCTAAAACAAAGTCCATAGATATATCCTCCCAAGGAACACTAGGTACAGTAAAGGCATATATAAACCACGAGGATTGAGTCGTGACTTAGCTTTTTGACATGTAGTGCAGCGAGCAATAAAACGCCAACATCCCGCCTCATCTTTGGCAAAAGAAATGTGTAGCAAGTACGCCCTCCGCCTTCTTCACGCCAAAGTGTCCCATTAGTCCTCCTCCATGCGCCTCCGCAACAACAAAAGACGAACGGAGCTAGCTGAATGCATAGCTTGTTAGCACGAACACAAATCCATCATTAACGACAAACTTGTTCCATGTTCTTCCTTCTTACAATTCTGCAAAGACATCTTTAAAATCAGCATCATGCACATATTGATCTTTGATGGTCTCCAAACCAAATATTTTGAAGTCAAGTTGTGAAAGCATAGTATAGCGATTTAGACAATGCATCAAGAATAACATTTTCTTTACCCTCTTGTGTTTAATGACATAAGGAAAGTCTCAATGAATTCAACCCATTTAGCATGTCTACGATTCAGTTTAGCTTGACTTTTAATATGTTTCAAAGATTCATGATCGTAATGTATAACAAATTCTTTGGGCCATAAATAATGTTGCCATGTTTCTAAAGTCCCAACAAGAGCATATAATTCTTTATCATAAGTAGAGTAATTCAGACTAGGCCCACTCAATTTTTCGTAAAAGTATGCAACAGGTTTGCCATCTTGTAATAACACACCTCCTAATCCAATTCCACTAGCATCACATTCAAGCTCAAAAGTCTTATTAAAATCAGAAGTTGGAGTAAAGGAGCATGTGTAACTTATCTTCAATACCGTGAAGGCTTCTTCCGTAAGGGTACCCCAAACAAAAGGCACATCCTTCTTTGTAAGCTCGTTGAGAGGTGCAGCAATGGTGCTGAAATCTCTCACAAAACGCCTATAGAAACCAGCGAGGCCAAGGAAACTCCTCACTTGTGTGACCGCTTTGGCTGCGCCAACTCTCAATAGCTTCAATCTTGGCTTTATCAACTTCAATTCCTCGTGGAGTAACAACATAGCCAAGAAAAGATACTCGGTCGGTGCAAAAGGTGCACTTCCCAAGGTTACCAAACAAACGGCATCACGAGAGCATTAAAAACAGCACGAAATGTTCCAAATGTTCTTCCAAAGATTTGCTACAAATCAAGATATCATCAAAATAGACTACCACAAATCGTCCAATGAAAGCACGAAACTTCGCTCATTAATCTCATGAAAGTACTAGGTGCATTAGTTAAACGAAAAGGCATGACTAACCACTAATAAGCCAAACTTAGTTTTAAATGTTGTTTTTCATTCATATCCCAATTTCATACGAATTTGATCGTATCCACTACGCAAATCAACTTTGGAGAATATTGTAGAGCCACTCAATTCATCAAGCATATCATCTAACCAAGGAATAGGATGACGATAACAAATAGTGATATAATTAATGCCTCTATAACCAACACACATACGTGACGCACCATCCTTTTTCGCACTAGAATAATAGGAACAGACAAGGACTAAGGGATTCACAGATATAACCTTTGTCGAGCAGCTCCTCGTACTTGACGATAATCTCCTTCGCCTCCTCCGGATTGGTACGGATGGTGCACGGTTGGTAATGATGCACCGAATTAAGTCAATTTGATGCTCAATCCTCTAATAGGTGGTAATCCCGTGGCACGCCTTGTGGAAAGACGCCAATAACTCCCCGCAAAATGTTAGTGACAAGCAGGGGCAAAGAGGAAGGCACGCCCTCTAATGAAAATAATGCCTCTTTGCACACAAAAGCATAGCAAACAGTTTTGCTAAAATCTAGCTCATCAATATCGATTTAGTGGCAAGTAAACATTCACTTTTCAATTTAATTTCGTAAACAACACTAGATGGTTTACTATTAGGCTTCATATGTCGCTCAAATTCTTTTGCCACAATCTGATTTTCACTCTTATTTTTCTCCTGCTTTGCTTTATTAGCTCTATTAATATCATCTTTCAAAATGGACTCAGAGTCATAGGAAGCAAAGTAATATTTTTATCCTTATGAACAAGAGTATACTGATTGTTTCTACCATGGTGTACAGAATTTTATCAAATTGCCATGGTCCACCAAGTAATAAGGAACATGCTTGCATAGGTACCACATCACAATCAACATAATCAGATATGTAGAGATACTAAAATGCACACGAACAAGACGTGTTACCTTAACCTTGCCGCTGTTGTTGAACCATTGGATGTAGTAAGGATGTGGATGTGGTCTTGTGGTGAGAGATAGCTTCCACCATCTCCATGCTAGCCAAGTTGTTGCAGCCCTCCATCTATGATGACGCTAATAGAACGCTCCTTCACAACTCCCTTTGTATGGAACAAATTATGCCTCCGATTTTGCTCACTTGTGTAACTCTGCACACTCAAAACACGCTGAGCAACTAAACATTCATACCGCAAGATCTTCAAGAGCTATGTATTGTGTCTCATGATCGTGATCATCTCCACCGTGTTCCTCATGTGTAATAAGAGCCAAAGTCTCTCATCATAGTCACTAGCGGACTCATACCCACCATCCTCGTGAGCAATCATCACACGCTGAGATTTGCATTCTCTCGAAAATGTCCTCTTCCCTTACAACGGCGATAAATAATATCACTTGTGTGCCCTCACGACGCCATGGAAGAAGAAGAGCTCGTGGCAGTGCCCCGGTGTGCTCTTGGCGATAGTGGTGGTTGTGCTCGCTTGTATCACGGTTGGAGGTGGCACCAAGGAGGTGATGGTGCAAAGGAAGTAGATGATGCACGTGGTGTCCATGATGAAGGTCGACCTGCAGAAAGTTAGTGCCGCCAATGCCCGCCGATCCTCAAGACTTCACGCTCAGCTTTACAAGCAAGATGGAATAAACGAGTGATATTATTATAATCCTTATAGTCTAGAATGGTGTGAATCTCTATTTAATCCACCCGTAAAACGCAAGCATAGCTTCATTCTCCTCAACAATACCACATCTAATCAAGCCAGCTTTGTAATTCCCGATAATATTCTTCTACAGAATTTTTCCTTGTCTTAAGCGCTGCAATTTTTGAAGTAATTCACGCTGATAATATGGTGGAACCCAACGAGCACGATAGCAGTTTTCAAAGCAGCCCAAGTAGCTGGAACAGATATAATCTACAATGTTCGCACCACCAAACACATGCAAAGCTAGTGAAAGCACAAACAAAGAAGCAGAACACGCCTCTCCTCAGATATTGTAAACATGTAAATCGTTGTTCAGCTTAACTCCCAAGTAAGATATATATCGTGAACATATCTACCCTCAAATGGTGGAATATTCAATTTCAGCTTTAGGAGATGGTCATGATCTCGCACTGAGGGGAGCCCTAACATTGCCATGATTTTCATGTGGACGACCCGTGGTTGTGGTGCCGGTGGTTGCACGTAGTTCGATGTTGATCAACCTCATCCTCATAATCGCCTCAAGATACTCATCATCCTCCCTGCATCAAAGCAGCAGCAGAGGAGGAGCCAAAGAAGCACCAACAGCAGAGCAGCCGCACCAGAATTTTGTCCTCGCTCAATAGGAACACGCCGAGCCTGGCCCATACCGATTCGGAAGGGGCGAAGTTGTTGTCGCTGCAGAGGTGCGATAGGTGCAGCAAGCGTGGTTGTGGAAAACGCGAGCAATTCATCAAATTTGCTATCAAGCTTTGTTTCAAACGCCTTCTCAATGCCATCTATCTTCTCCATGGCCTCACAAATATGTTTAGCACATCTTGCACATGTCCAATCATCATTTGCTGAAACTTATCATGTAGCTGTTTGTTCGTCAGTTCTCCCAATCAGCCTCATCGGCTTGTGATCCCGCCATGGTTAGCAGCAATAGAAACACACAAGAATATGATCCACAGACTACTAGGAAGTGGTGGTGATGGTGTGGTGGACACCACAACCGCAAGCAAATCTCAAATTTTACCAGCTTCTTGCCCAAGAAGAAGCGGTGATCGGCAACCGCTAGTAGTCAAAACTCTCAAAGCTTGGCTATAGCGACACTGGGAGAATCAAACGCACGACGAGATGTATGTGGAGCTGGGAAGGCTTATAATATGGTAGCAAAAGGTCAAGAATAATCAATTCAGAGATGCAAAGTTGAATAAACGCCAACGACGGTATCTGCGGCTGGTCCTAGGCTAGACCGTGCTATAGACGCGAGCCTAGAACACTAACAAAATCACGGCACAGCACGTAAACAAGGGAGGAGCACACTCAATTTTTTTTCTTTTTTTTTTCTTTTTTAGACTTTTTTTCTTTTTTTGCTCCGCAACAAATTTTTTCGAAAAGTCTACAAATGGTCTAAAAACCGCCTAGCCGTAATTTTTTTTTTGAAACCGAACTATTTTTCTTCTCATGGATGGCTTGAAGTTGGGGAGTCCTCGCTGTCACGACTTGAGTATCGCGTGATCCGAAATCGAGACTGGACTAGGACCGTGGCGAGATGAACTGTGGAACTCGGACCGGTGGCGAGATGAGTCCTGTGGAACTTGACCGGTGGCGGAGATGAACTGTGGAACCTTGACCGGTGGCGGATATATGTTGCGTGGACTCGGATGGGCGGATGGCGGCGGATATGTGGTGGCGATATGGATTCGGGTTGGCGGTGAATATGTGGTGGTGGTATATGGCAGCGACGACGTGACAACCTCGTGAATGTAACTCAAACTCTAAAAGACTAGACGCTAAGACCAAAGAACTTGACACGACGATGCAACCGCAAATTCAACAAAGCAAATACGTAAAAGATTATGCAAAGGCTCGATTGGTTCGGACGGGATGAACTAACCCTAATTTTTTTGGCTTTTTCGTGGACTATAGGTATGAAGAATGACTCGATCTAAACTATGAAAATCTGAAAATCTCACCGAGCAACCCGAAATCTGATACCACTTGATAGAGGCAAAGGTGTCCCGCCTTTCGATGAGATGGTGGATTTCGCTTGGTGGAAGTCGACTTTGACGATCCGACTACGAAGCGCAGCGAGGACGCCGCGCTTTAGCAATCGCTAAACCAACTCCAAGAGGTTATTAACCACGCCGAGCACGATCAACCTCGACCACGAGGGTCTATTTCCGCGAGCAAACGAAGAACAAGCAAGAAACCGAGATTGCAACTGGATATTGCGAATATAAGATGAAAGCTTTATTGATCAAGGTGGGGTTCTCTGGACGCCTTTGTCCGGTCGCTGAACACAAACGGCACGCTGGTTGCAGCTATGGCGAACTTTTGATCTAAACAAAACCCAAATTCTAAACGGTGCCCTAAGGGCTGTATATATGGAGGAAGAGGGGTGAATTTCGTGGCCCTTGGTAGAGGGGTCCAAACTAACCCTATCTCTTGTTTCCCACACATACGGACTCTAAAAATAGCCTATACTTATGTATTTCGAAATTACATGGGTCTGCCCAATAATAAGGTGACGCAAAGACCTAGAATAGCCTCCGGACGAAATTTATGAAGTGGCATCTTGTATATTTCGTCCAAGGCTTCATGCACTCATTATGGTGGCTTCAAAGTCCTGAAATCATCACTTGTAACTCCGTTTGTCCTCTTGCGCATGCCATCATCTCCATGCTTGTTCTTGCTCCAATGTTCATCCTTCTCCAAGCTAGGCCCTTCATTTGTAAGCAAAACAAATGTATCCAATTTAGGCAAGATCATATTCTCATGAACATTAGAATCATTACCAAGAAACGAAAGTACCGTAATTTAGATGGTGTGCGAGCTCTAGTAATTGTTCCAAGATGTATAGCAAATAGGGCTGTGGGTGTAATAATGGTATTGATGTCCTCATCAAGATCCATCAATAGATTCTTGTCACCAACATGTGATTTGTACATCCACTATCGAGGACCCATTCAAGGGTTTTGGTTGATCATCCCGCAGATGAATTAGTATAACTTACAATCTCATATGCTTCATCAAGAAGAATATGATATCAAGTTCATCGATGAATTTCATCAAGCAAAGAAATGATATAGCAAGAGAGGACGTGTGAAATGAAAGTTCATTTCATCATGATTCGCTTATGGCCCTTTCAGCATTTTTGTCGTCCTCAAAGAAATTCTTCAGACGTTAGAGCACGCCCGAGACCTGACCGCAGAAGAGATTAGTTCTTTTTCTTCACCACCCACATCCGAGGGGTGGCAAAGAGTTCATCATCCCGCGAAAGCACCATGTGAGAAAGGTGGCAAAGATGCCAAACCATTTCGCTTAGCATGAGAGAGGTTAGGTATGCATATGAATAAGCAGTAATTCTTCGAGAACTTATGAACATAATGGTTTGAAGAATAATGCACATATTCATAGCCCTTAGCTTTGCCTCATGAGATGATTTGTTAGCACAATGATAATCATATGAGGACTTTGATCCAGCTTGAGGAATATGATCCTCGTGAAGAATTTGGTCCATATGAGGATTTGGATCCATATGAAGAGTTTGGTCCAGATGAAGAATTTGATCCGGGGTTCCTGTTTTCATGTGTGGTGTCATGAGGACATTCACCTAAAGACTTTCAACACAACTTTTGGGAACCCAGATTTTCTTCATAGGGGAACCGCTCCTCGCAGCTTAGTGCCAACATATCTAGCAAATACTTCACCATTCTCGATTTTTGAACAGCTTGATAGTTGGAGTCAAATGACTCATCGAAGAATGAGGAGATTCACATGTAAAGCCGACAAGTTAGATGGATCAACTGAGGTCCTTTGCAAAGAACCCATGAGGTTTTCTGACACGCCAAAGCTTCCAATATGTTCCATCGGTGTTGAGTTTCCTCTCAAAGGCAATACCTCTTTCCTAGGGTTTCGTTGAGGATCTGCTTTTGAGCACATCACAAAGTGTCTCGATGCCCTTTGAGGCTTTTGTACATGCTCGTCATGTACAATTCCTTCAAATTTCTGCATTGTCAAGGATACTAGCAAAGTCCTCGATGAGGAATTAGTGATAGCAGAGGCAGATGAAGAATTTGTAACAGCTGAAGCACTTGAACATTCAGGTGAAGAATTTGCAGATTCACGTTCAATGCATTTTAAGCATGGAGGAACAAATTTTCCCGGGAAGCGCTGATTTGTTGAGCTAGTAATGAATCGCGCCCTTCAAGATCTTCATAACATACTCTTAGCTTTTCAAGATCTTCCTTTCTTTGAATAGCTTCAAGAGAAAGCTTCTCATTGTCTTGCTTTTCTTGAAGAAATTCATAAGAAAGTTTCTCATGATCGATAAGAGAGAGTTATGATGACCTTGAAGGTTATCATACTTAGACCAAGTCTCAAGATTTTCAATGTGGCTTTAGTGCGATTCATTTCTTCACCCAACATATCATCACTTTTATCTAGCATGTTTTGAACCTTTTCAAGAGCCCGTTGTTGTTTCACAGCAATTTTAGCAAGTTTAGAGTAGCTGGGCTTTAGATCCTCATCGATTCATTTTCACTAGAGTCGAGGAGTTGTATTTGAGTACCTTAGCTCCTTTTGCCATGAAGCAATAGGTGGGAGCGTAGCCATCATTATCTTCAAGATGCTTGTCGGTGGAGTCAGCTTTTCAAGGTTGAAGATGGACTTGTCGACGAAAGCAAGAGTAACGCCGACTCGCCACACCGCACTCGATTCTTTAGACTCCTCCTCTTCGCCATTTTCCTCGATTCAGCTTCAGAGTCCATTTCTTGCCAATGAATGCCCGAGCTTTCTTGAGCTGCCCTTCTTGTGAGATGAAGACTTTGATGGTTTTGAAGACGAAGATTTTGATGATTTCTTCTTCTTCTTCATATCATCGTAATCGTAGTCCTTGTATTTCTTCTTCTTCATTTCCTTTTCCCATCGAGGACAATCTTGAATATAGTGACCAGGCTTCTTGCATTTGTGGCAAAGTCTTCTTGTAGTCACCGGATGAAGAATCATTTCTCTTGAGGATTTACCAAACGACCACGCCTTGTGAACTTCGAATTTCTTCACAAGGAGAGCTAGATCCTGCCCGCTTCTTCAGATCACCAAGACTACTACCGTAATCCTCACATTCGTGAGTCGACACAACCTTTGCCTTCGTGGCACGTGGTTTGCCATAGTTTGAGCCATAGAGATCTCTTTTCAGAAGTCGAACTCATGAGTATTAAGCCTTCGAGGATATCAGCAGGATCGCGACTTGTAGTCAAGACGTTTTGTATCATCACCCCAGAGTATCAAATGAGGAATCGTTTATCTCAGCAGCTTTCTTCACAACTTCATGATCAAGATGTCAAGGCACCGAGGGCTTGAAGCTCATTTGAGATGTCAAGGAGGCGATCAAAGGTTTGTTGGACATTTTCGCTGTCGAGTCTTTTGAAGCGTTGAAGAGATTCCAAGAACATCAACTCGAGAGTCACGCTGAGTTGAAACTCCTTCATTTACTTTGGACAGCCTATCCCGTATAAGCTTAGCAGCTTCCAAAGCACTCACTCTCCCATACCGTCTCTTTGCTCAGATGGCCACAGATGATATTCTTCGCTTGAGAGTCGAGTTGTTTGAATCTCTTCACATCGGCAATGTCGTTGTTTCAAAGGATGGGGACACCATTTTCCACAACATACCGTAGATCATTATCAATTGCCTCAAGATGCATTCGATCTTGTTCTTCCAAAGAGGGGTAGTCCGCTCCATCAAAGGTAGGACACCCAAATGAGACCTTGATCATACCTTCTACGACATAACTAGAACCCTGTGGTTAAACTAAAATCACACGTAACAAGGGAGTACCTCGCCCGATACCAATTGAAAGTGCTATATCGACTAGAGGGGGGTGAATAGGCGATTTTATGAAATTTTCACCGAGGAATTTACCGTGAGGAAATTCCTTAGCTAAGAACTATTTGCATGCGAATATGTACTCAGAGGTAAACATAACAGATACACACATAGTCAAGATGATGAAATGAAGAATAAGAACAGAGTACGGAAGCGTAAACACAGGATAACAAGATGAAGATAAACAGATCAAGAAATTGAACTGAGGAATTTGTGAAAGTCTTCACCAAAGTCTTCAAGCACGATATGAACAACATGCAACATGTAATGAGGAAATGAATGAGTTGAGGAAATAGAACCACCATTGGTGAAGACAATGATTTGTAAACCAGCCCAACTGCTGTCTCTGGGCTTGTAATGCGGTGGTTGAGCGCCGAGTATTTAAACTCGAGGACACACAGCCTGACACCCAGCCTCCGAGCCGCAACTCAGACACCCAGTCCTCACCAGATTCTCCTTGAACTAAGACCACGCAGGCCTCGGCCCAATCACTGTGGTAAGTCTTCAGTGACTTCCAAACCTTCACAGACTTGGTCACTCGCGATCCACAATTCCTCTTGATGCTTCTAGACCTTGACGCCTAACCGTCTGGAAGAAGCACAATCTTCAAAGGTAATAAGCGCCGGATCCACGCAGATCAATTTCTTCAAGATGCTCAATCACTTGGGGTTTGTGGGTTTGGTTTTGGATTTTCTCACTTGATGATTTTCGCCAAAGTCCCTTGAGGATGGGTTGCTCTCAAATTACAAGTGTCAAGTTCTTCGAGCAGCCAACCAACTAGTGGTTGTAGGGGCGGCTATTTATAGCCTAGGAGCAGCCCGACATGATAAGACATAAATGCCCTTCAATGATATGACCGTTAGGTGGATAAGATATTTTGTCCGCCGCCAAGCAAAGACGGCAACGGTCGGAAATTTGACTCTCAAAGTCCTCGTGGCTATCATGTTCTCATCGTAGGCAATTCAGACCGGCGACCTTAACTCTCGGCCAGAAAGAAGTCCTCAAGGAATGTAAGAACTGCTCTCACATCGGCGAATTTGATCGAACTGTATGAGATTTCCAATGGCTTCACTCAAGGATTGGTAGGTGTAGGATTTTGAGTTGAGCATCACATGGAAATTTCTCCTTAGTATTTCTCGACCCCTTTAACAAAGACGGTGTTTTATGACTCAAGAAAGAGAAAATGAAACTACGAAAACAAAAGTCTTCACGCTTCATATTCCTCAATGAATATCAAGTATTCATGGTCACACCAATTTCTTCACTTTCAAAGTCTTCGTAAAGTCTTCGTAATATCAAAGTCTTCAAATGAAGAACTTCATTTTAGGGCTCGACTTTCTCTCAGAATATCAAACTCCTGATGGACTTATAGACCTGTGTACACTCACAAACGCATCGCCATTTAACCTATAAGTCTTCAATACACCAAAATCACTATAAGCACTAGATGCACTTACAAGCGCAGGAGAAAATGAAGTACTTTCAAGGATTGCCATAAAAGGACATATGTTCACTAAAACGGTCATAATTTTGTCATTCGAGTCCGCTTTGACCCATAACTACTCAAACCGCTCTTGGCAAGTACGCCAGATTCAAAATACTCCGCTATGCCGAGGAGGCCCGGCACCTCAAATTCAGCCTTAAGCATTACTTTTGGCCCCGAAAGTCAAAGAACATCATTCATCGCTGTTTTCAAACAAGTTTCAACCCATTGGCACTTCCTTTTGAAGGAAATTCGTGAGATTATGTTGCTTATAGACATTAGCCCCCGGTAGAGAAAACGCATCTTCTCGCAGATGCTCTCTGATCCGGGCAATCTCATTTGGCCGTAAATTGAAGAAAATCCAGCGGCTATATGCCTAATTCTCCTTGCTTTCGCCGGATGGCATGTTGTAACTCATGCGGGTGAAAGCCAAGAACGAAAGGGCATTCCTTGCAGCGGTCAATATATATGTGGAAACGATATCTCCTCTATAGAGGAAGAGAAATTTTGGGGCAATCAGGCAAAAAGCGCAGGAGAAAATGAAGTACTTTCAAGGACTGCCATAGAAAGGACATATGTTCACTAAAACGGTCATAATTTTGTCATTCGGAGTTCGTGTCGGACCCATAATGATAGAGGCGGGGGTGTCCCGATCTTTCGATGAGATGCTAACTATCGATTTGGTGGAGACGACTTTGACGATCCGACTACAAACGCACACGACGCTGCGCCTTAGCAATCGCTAAACCAACTCCGAGAGGTTATCACCACGCCGAGCACAATCAACTCGACCACGAAGGTCTATTCCTGCAAGCAATCAAGAATAAGCAAGAATATGATAAAAGCAATCTGAATATTGCGAGTATGTATGAAGTATTGATAAAGGTGGGGATCCGTAGCGTCTTGGTCTGGTCGTTGGACACAAACGGCACACGGTTGCAATGGCTAACTTTAACTAAACAAATCCCAAGGAAAAGCTACTAGATAGATCTACTTATATAGGAGCAAGGTGGCGGCCAAGGAGGTGGGAGAACGTGCCAAGGCAGCCTAAAACTAACCCTAGGTCGTACAAGGCCAATGGGCCCAAGTGGAGGTGACATAACACCTTTGGACTTGTAGTTTGACTCGGATTCTGGTGCAGCGTCAGATTGTTTCGTCTATAACTCAACGCTCCGGACGTATTTTAAGGTGATTCCAATTGTGCTGGAAAGATCATGAAATCTACTTTCCAACAAAAAAAGAATCACCCAATTCGAGTCCGTATGAAAAGTTGTTGGCGTTTTGAGTCAGGTATGTCTGCAGGCAGTCCGAATCTGAATCCGCACCGTGAGAGACTTGGACTCTATCTTCTTGGCCCAAAAGTGACGTGAGAAAACTTTTCAACAGCACCTAAACTTCTCCTTTTCCCTTATCTTCATATGTGGATTGTACAAATGTCCCATACACCTGCAATTAGACAAAACACAAAAGGACGTGAAGTATTTTTGTTCTGGATAACATAAATATATTATTGAATAGTTTGCACTAGAAATCACCTGACAAATATGCATGTATGCAATATTTTTGGTCTTATCCAACGTAGTCATGTCCTCATCACATAAGTACTCAAACTGCTCGTGGCGAGCGCGCGAATCCAAAAAATACTTCCCGCTTGCACCGTAGGTCTTAACTACCTCAAATTCATCCTTAAGGTGACTTTTGGCCTCGAAAGTCAAAGAACATCATTCGTCGCTGTTTTCCGCATAAGTTTCAACCCATTGGCACTTCCTTTTGAAGGAAATTGAGAGATTATGTTGCTTATAGACATTATCCCCTGGTAGGGACAAACGAACCTTTCGCAGATGCTCTATGATCCGGCAATCTCATTTGGTCAGAATTGAAGAAAATCCAAAGGGCAATATGCCTTATTCTCCTTGTTTTCACGGATGGCATGTCAGTAACTCATGCGCGTGAAAGCCAAGAACAAAAGGGCATTCCTGGCATCGGTCAATATATATGAGGAAACGATATCTCGTCTATAGAGGACATGAAATTTTGGGGCAATCAGGCAAAAAGCGGATCAGAAAATGAAGTACTTTCAAGGACTGCCATAGAATGGACAGATGTTCACTAAAACGGTCATAATTTTGACATTCGGAGTCCGTGTCGGACCCATAAGTATTAAACTGCTCATGGGCGAGCGCGCTGAATCCAAAAAATACCCACGCTTCACCAGAGGCCGAGTACCTCAAATTCAGCCTTAAGCAGACTTTTGGCCCCGAAAGTCAAAGAACATCATTCGTCATTGTTTTTAGACAAGTTTCAACCCATTGGCACTTCCTTTTGAAGGATTTTCGAGATTATGTTGCCTAGCCCCGATAGGGACAAACGTATTTTCTCGCAGATGCTCTATGATCCGGCAATCTCATTTGACCGTATATAGAAGAAAACCAGCGCTATATGCCTTATTCTCCTTGTTTTCGCCGATGGCATGTCAGAACTCATGCGCGCGAAAGCCAAGAACAAAAGGGCATTCCTGGCATCGGTCAATATATATGTGGAAACGATATCTCCTCTATAGAGGACAAGAAATTTTGGGGAAATCAGGCAAAAAGCGCAGGAGAAAATGAAGTACTTTCAAGGATTGGCAAAAAAAGGACATATGTTCACTAAAACGGTCATAATTTTGTCATTTGGAGTCCGTGTCGGACCCATAAGTACTCAAACTGCTCTTGGCGAGCATGCGAATCCAAAAAATACTCCCCACTTGCGCGAGGAGGCCCAAAGTACCCTCAAATTCAGCCTTAAGCAGGACTTTTTGGCCCTGAAAGTAAAAGAACATCATTCGTCGCTGTTTTTCAAACAAGTTTCTGAACCCATTGGCACTTCCTTTTGAAGGAAATTCGAGAGATTATGTTGCTTATAGACATTAGCCCCCCTGGTAGAGACAAACGTATCTTTCTGCAGATGCTCTATGATCCGGGCAATCTCATTTGGCCGAAAATTGAAGAAAATCCAGCGGCTATATGCCTTATTCTCCTTGTTTTCGCCGGATGGCAAGTTGTAACTCATGCGCGTGAAAGCCAAGAACAAAAGGGCATTCCTTGCAGTGGTCAATATATATGTGGAAACGATATCTCCTCTATAGAGGACAAGAAATTTTGGGGCAATCAGGCAAAAAGCGCAGGAGAAAATGAAGTACTTTCAAGGACTGCCATAGAAAGGACATATGTTCACTAGAACGGTCATAATTTTGTCATTCGGCGTTCGTGTCAGACCCATAAGTACTCAAACTGCTCGTGGCGAGCGCGCGAATCCAAAAAATACTTCCCACTTGCACCAGGAGGCCCGAAGTAACCTCAAATTCATCCTTAAACAGGACTTTTTGGCCCTGAAAGTCAAAGAAGATCATTCGTCGCTGTTTTTCAGACAAGTTTCTGAACCCATTGGCACTTCCTTTTGAAGGAAATTCAAGAGATTATGTTGCTTATAGACATTAGCCCCCGGTAGGGACAAACGTATTTTCGCAGACGCCTATGATCCGCAATCTCATTTGGTCAGAATTGAAGAAAATCCAGCGGCAATATGCCTTATTCTACTTGTTTTCGCCGGATGGCATGCTGTAGCTCATGCGCGTGAAAGCCAAGAACAAAAGGGCATTCCTGGCATCGGTCAATATATATGTGGAAAGGATATCTCGTCTATAGAGGACATGAAATTTTGGGGCAATCAGGCAAAAAGCGCAGGAGAAAATGAAGTACTTTCAAGGAATGCCATAGAATGGACAGATGTTCACTAAAACGTTCATAATTTTGACATTCGGAGTCCGTGTCGGACCCATAAGTACTCAAACTGCTCGCGACGAGCGCGCGAATTCAAAAAATACTCCACGCTTCCACCAGGAGGCCGGGAGTACCCTCAAATTCAGCCTTAAGCAGGACTTTTTGTCCCTGAAAGTCAAAGAACATCATTCGTCGCTGTTTTTTAGACAAGTTTCTGAACCCATTGGCACTTCCTTTTGAAGGAAATTCATGAGATTATGTTGCTTATAGACATTAGCCCCCCTGGTAGGGAAAACGTACCTTTCTGCAGATGCTCTCTGATCCGGGCAATCTCATTTGGCCGAAAATTGAAGAAAATCCAGCGGCAATATGCCTTATTCTACTTGTTTTCGCCTGATGGCATGCTGTAACTCATGCGCGTGAAAGCCAAGAACCAAAGGGCATTCCTTGCAGCGGTCAATATATATGTGGAAACAATATCTCCTCTATAGAGGACAAGAAATTTTGGGGCAATCAGGCAAAAAGCGCAGGAGAAAATGAAGTACTTTCAAGGAATGCCATAGAATGGACAGATGTTCACTAAAACGTTCATAATTTTGACATTCGGAGTCCGTGTTGGACCCATAAGTACTCAAACTGCTCGCGACGAGCGCGCGAATCCAAAAAATACTCCACGCTTCCACCAGAGGCCGAGTACCTCAAATTCAGCCTTAAGCAGACTTTTGTGCCCGAAAGTCAAAGAACATCATTCGTCATTGTTTTTTAGACAAGTTTCAACCCATTGGCACTTCCTTTTGAAGGAAATTCATGAGATTATGTTGCTTATAGACATTAGCCCCCGGTAGGGAAAACGACCTTCGCAGATGCTCTCGATCCGCAATCTCATTTGGCCGAAAATTGAAGAAAATCCAGCGGCTATATGCCTTATTCTCCTTGTTTTCGCCGGATGGCAAGTTGTAACTCATGCGCGTGAAAGCCAAGAACCAAAGGGCATTCCTTGCAGCGGTCAATATATATGTGGAAACAATATCTCCTCTATAGAGGACAAGAAATTTTGGGGCAATCAGGCAAAAAGCGCAGGAGAAAATGAAGTACTTTCAAGGACTGCCATAGAAAGTACATATGTTCACTAGAACGGTCATAATTTTGTCATTCAGCGTTCATGTCGGACCCATAAGTACTCAAACTGCTCGTGGCGAGCGCGCGAATCCAAAAAATACTTCCCGCTTGCACCAGGAGGCCCGAAGTAACCTCAAATTCATCCTTAAGCAGGACTTTTTGGCCCTGAAAGTCAAAGAAGATCATTCGTCGCTGTTTTTCAAACAAGTTTCTGAACCCATTGGCACTTCCTTTTGAAGGAAATTCAAGAGATTATGTTGCTTATAGACATTAGCCCCTCGGTAGGGACAAACGCATCTTTCGCAGACGCCTATGATCCGGCAATCTCATTTGGCCAGAATTGAAGAAAATCCAGCGCAATATGCCTTATTCTACTTGTTTTCACGGATGGCATGTCAGAACTCATGCGCGTGAAAGCCAAGAATAAAAGGGCATTCCTGACATCGGTCAATATATATGTGGAAACGATATCTCGTCTATAGAGGACATGAAATTTTGGGGCAATCAGGCAAAAAGCGCATGAGAAAATGAAGTACTTTCAAGGACTGCCATAGAATGGACAGATGTTCACTAAAACGGTCATAATTTTGTCATTCGGAGTCCGTGTCGGACCCATAAGTACTCAAAATGCTCGCGACGAGCGCGCAAATCCAAAAAATAATCCACGCTTCCACCAGGAGGCCGGGAGTACCCTCAAATTCAGCCTTAAGCAGGACTTTTTGTCCCTGAAAGTCAAAGAACATCATTCGTCGCTGTTTTTTAGACAAGTTTCTGAACCCATTGGCACTTCCTTTTGAAGGAAATTCATGAGATTATGTTGCTTATAGACATTAGCCCCGGTAGGGAAAACGCATCTTCGCAGATGCTCTCCGATCCGCAAATCTCATTTGACCAAAAATTGAAGAAAATCCAGCGGCTATATGCCTTATTCTCCTTGTTTTCACGGATGGCAAGTTGTAACTCATGCGCGAAAGCCAAGAACCAAAGGGCATTCCTTGCAGCGGTCAATATATATGTGGAAACGATATTCCTCTATAGAGGACAAGAAATTTTGGGGCAATCAGCAAAAAGCGCAGGAGAAAATGAAGTACTTTCAAGGATCGCCATAGAAAGGACATACGCTCACTAGAACGGTCATAATTTTGTCATTCGCGCTCGTGTCGGACCCATAAGTACTAAACTGCTCGTGGCGCAGCGCCGAATCCAAAAAATACTTCCCGCTTGCACCAGAGGCCCAAGTAACCTCAAATTCATCCTAAGGTGACTTTTGGCCCCGAAAGTCAAAGAAGATCATTCGTCATTGTTTTTCAAACAAGTTTCAACCCATTGGCACTTCCTTTTGAAGGAAATTCAAGAGATTATGTTGTTTATAGACATTATGATGAGGACATCAATACCATTGTTACACCCACAGCCCCCGCCGCTATGCATACCGGACCATTACTAGAGCTCACAAGATGCCAACTAAATTACTGTGTACTTTCGCTTTCTTGGTAATGATTCTAATGTTCATGAGAATATGATGTCGCTTAAATTGGATACATTTGTTTTGCTTACAAATGAAGGGCCTAGCTTGGAGAAGGATGAACATTGAGCAAGAACAAGCATGGAGATGATGGCATGCTAAGGGGGACAAGAATGGAGTTACAAGTGATGATTTCAGGACTTTGAAGCCACCATAATGAGTGCATGAAGCCTTGGACGAAATATACAAGATGCCACTTCATAAATTTCGTCCAGAGGCTATTCTAGGTGTCACCACCTTATTATTGGGCCAAGTCCATGTAATTTCGAAATACATTAGTATAGGCTATTTTAGAGTCCGTATGTGGGGGAAACAAGAGATAGGGTTAGTTTCGACCCTCCACCAAGGGACAAGAAATTCTCCCTCTTCCTCCATATATACAGCCCTTAGGGCACCGCTTAGACTTTGGGTTTTGTTTAGATCAAAAGTTCGCCATAGCTGCAACTTCACAGATTTCGCTTGTGTTCAACGACTGCATAAAGGCGCCACAGTAACCCCACCTTAATCAATAAAGCTTTCATCTTATATTCGCAATATCCAGATTGCAATCTCAGCTTGCTTGTTCTTCGCTTGTCGCAGGAAATGCACTCGTGGTCGTTGATCGTGTTCGGCGTGGTCAATAACCTCTCGGAGTTGGTTTAGCGATTGCAAGGTGCGACGCCCTCGCACGCTCAGAGTCGGATCGCAAAGTCGACTTCCACCAAAGCGAAATCCACCATCTCATCGAAAGACGGACACCTTTGCCTCTATCAAGTGGTATCGATTTCCGTGTTGCTCGTGAGATTTTACAGCTTTTCATAGTTTAGATCGAGTCTGTTCTTCATACCTACAAATCCACGAAAAAAAGCCAAAAAAATTAGGGTTAGGTCATCATATCCGAACCAATCTCGAGCCTTTGCATAATCTTTTCTCAGATTTGCGTTGTTGAATTTGGCGTTGCATCGCCGTGTCTAGTTGCTGGTCTTAGAGTCTAGTCTTTAGAGTTTCGAAGTTCGGTCATAAGTTGTCACGCCGCCGCCGACCGCTATCATCGCCTCGCCATCTACCACCACCGCTTATCCGCCACCGCTCAACTGTGATCCATATACCACCACCGCTGCCATATACCACCACTGCTATATATACCACCGCCATATATTGATAGAGGCGGGTGTCCCGATCTTCGATGAGATGATAACTATCGATTTGGTGGAGACGACTTTGACGATCCGACTACAAACGCAGCACGACGCTATGCGCTTAGCAATCGCTAAACCAACTCCGAGAGGTTATTGACCACGCCGAGCACAACCAACTCGACCACGAAGGTCTATTCCTGCAGCAATCAAGAACAAGCAAGAATATGATAAAAGCAATCTGAATATTGCGTAGTATGTATGAAGTATTGATAAAGATGGGGATCCGTAAGCGGTCTTGGTCTGGTCGTTGGACACAAACGGCACACGGTTGCAATGGCTAACTTTAACTAAACAAATCCCAAGCAAAAAGCTACTAGATGGATCTACTTATATAGGAGCAAGGTGGCGGCCAAGGAGGTGGGAGAACGTCCCAAGGCAGCTTAAAACTAACCCTAGGTCGTACAAGGCCAATGGGCCCAAGTGGAGGTGACGTAACACCTTTGGACTTGTAGTTTGACTCGGATTCTGGTGCAACATCAGATTGTTTTGTCCACAACTCAATGCTCCGGACGGATTTTAAGGTGATTCCAATTGTGCTGGAAAGAGCATGAAATCTACTTTCCAACAAAAAAAGAATCACCCAATTCGAGTCCGTATGAAAAGTTGTTGGCGTTTTGAGTCAGGTATGTCTGCAGTCCGAATCTGAGTCCAAAACGTGAGAGACTTGGACTCTATCTTCTCTTGGGCCAAAAGTGACGTGAGAGAACTTTTGAACAGCAAATAAACATCTCTTTCTTCCTTATCTTCATATGTGGATTGTACAAATGTCCCATACACCTGCAATTAGACAAAACACAAAAGTGTGTGAAGTATTTTTGTTCGATAACATAAATAGATTATTGAATAGTTTGCACTAGAAATCACCGACAAATATGCATGTATGCAATATTTTGGTCATATCCAAGGTAGTCATGTCCTCATCATCCTCCCTTCTTGAAAGTAAAGCCGCCCTCGGCGCTGCTTAATCTGAAATGTGGCTAACAAAAGAGACAAGGTGTACATGTTGTATATGTATATGTCATCCATTTTTATTTCCCTCGATTTTTGTATATATGACACATGAATAGATGAGTAACTTGCATAGTTCATAAAATCTAAAGCCAAAAAATTAGCACAAGAAGTAGAAGGCATGAAGATATTGCAACTCAGTTTGCACATATAAGTGAAGCTCTTATTCATTTCAAAAGATTGACAATGTTCATCATTAAACCATCCCAACATTGGTGAATAAACCTTAGTTGCATCAAATTTACATGCTATAACATGCTTAAATAAGCAAACATGCAATAAGTTATTCAACACCGAATCATCACCAAGATTATAGGTCATATCAAAATGATTGAACATTGATTCTTTTGCATCAACAGTTAATTCAATGGGTCCACTCAAAATTGTTGGTATTTCAGTTGTTTGATCACATGACGATTCATGACAAAGATCAAGATTCTCTAAAATAGGTGTTGTGCTCAAATCACTGTGTAACTCAACACATGATGCATTCAAGTTAACTAGGATGCATCATTCTCATGTGAAGTTATATCATCAATACCTTTATCGTTACCTTGTCGCAAAGACGAGCTGATGTAGGTACACACGTAGACAATGCACCATACTCTTGAGATGATGTCGCCACAATCCGAGGTGGGGCTTCTAGTAGGTGCAACGGTGGAGGAACAAACCGACGGTGGTGAGCATGAACTGAATAGTAGTTGTTGTAGTCACCCAATGCATTCTCCTCAGAATCGCTCTCAAAGGTACAAGCACGAACATACATACCGGTAATGCAACGAGGAATATACTGAAATCTTGCCTGAATATCATGGTTCAAACCACCAAAAATCTATTCATTGTATCATCCTCGATTCTTCTATGTCATAATGATGCATATAAGATTTGAACTCTTGGTAGTAAGTATGAACAGTGTTATTGCCTTGTTTAAATTGTTCAAATTTATGGCAATTCACGATTTATAGTAAGGAGGGAAAACTGTTTTCTCATTACATCTTTCAAATCTTTCCAAGTTGTGGGTTGGTTATCAATGTTTTTCTTACAATGCACACTCCACCAAATGTAGCAAAACCAGAATGCTCTAGTGGCAGCTCAGACTCGCCAAGTTCGTAAAAACATGCTGACTAAAAACTTGTTCTACTTCAAGCTCCCAAGCTAGATAAATAGCAGGATTAAATCTACCCTCAAATGACGGTAAAGAGCTAACCTGCCATGTGCTTGTGTGTGTTGTCCCAACTCGTGATGGTGAAGATGTGTTCGTCGTCCAAGAACTTCTATCTCCAAACCTGTCATGATTACTAGAAACAAGAAACAAAATTCGAGAATAGTGTTCCTATGAACTACTAGGATGTGGTTGTTAAGTGCTCACAAGAAAGCAAATATCAATATCTTACAAGTTCTTACCATGCGCGTGGTGACAGCAACCAGCGTGTCAAGTAACTCAAGATTGTGTAAAGCGATTGCTGGGAACGACGATACACGGTGTAGAAATATGTGAAGCTGGGTTGGCTATATATGGTAGCAAAAATTTAGCAATAATCAATTCAAAGATGCAATGTTGAATAAAGGCTCAACGACGGATCAGGCTGGTCCTAGGCTAGACCGACTAGAGACGCGAGCCTAGAACACTAATGAGGTCACGGCATAGCACAACTAGCATCAATGAAGGATACTAAGTAGCTCTTGACAGCAAGATATAAGTGAAGATCACAATGGTAGTGAAGATAATGATGAAAACAACTACCAAGCAGACATACAACAACTCTCTCCAACTTTCCTCTTGAAAAGTTTGAGCCAATTTTCTGATAAGTTATTTCAAAGAATGCTACTAACTCAAGCTTTCCAATGCAAAAAGAATCACTCAATTCTGAGTTGATATGAGGAGTCAAAGAATTCTAAAACTGGCCTGAAAAATTGGAACAAGCTGTATTCACGAACTTCAGAGGGCAAAAAGACCTATTTAGAAGCCGATTTTGAGGTGTCAAATATAGAACTAGCTTCTGCAACTATTTAGATGCGGCTCGTCGCTAGCTTTAATTCGAGTACTCACGGAGTCAAAACGGACTTCATATGAGGAAGATACACCTGTTTTACTGAACAGTGCGCAAAACAGATTCCAATCCGAATTCAACTACGAGATTGAGTCTAGATAGATCCGATTTTTTTTTCTTTTTTTCTCACGTTTTTTTTTCTTCTCTCTCTTTTTCTTTTTTTTTTCTTTCCTTTTTTTCTCTCTTTTTTTCTCTCTTTTTTTTCTCCCTTTCCAAGACAAACTAGATAAGATGCAGATTGATCAAAGCGAAGATGTGAATGACCTCAACTATGATTATGACAATGAACAAAGACGTAGCACGTGGTGGAAATTAATAGATGGGATGGTGGACAGCGAAGGGATAATTATGCAGCGCGGCGTGACTAATGTGAACAGAACTCAAACTCTAAAGGAACTAGACACTAAGACCAGCAACCCATACCCACGATGCAACCGATAATTCAACTATGCAAGCAACGAATAGAAAATTGCAAAGGCTCAGACTGGCTTGGAGAAAGGGTGAATAGATCTAACTTTTTTTTTGTGGCTTTTTCATGGACTATAGGTACGAATGACAGATGCGATCTAAACTATGAAAAACTGTAAAATCTCACCGAGCAACCTGAAAACTGATACCACTTGATAGCCAAGGAGGTGGCAGAGCGTCCCAAGGCAGCTTAAAACTAACCCTAGGTCGTACAAGGCCAATGGGCCCAAGTGGAGGTGACGTAACACCTTTGGACTTGTAGTTTGACTCGGATTCTGGTGCAACATCAGATTGTTTTGTCCACAACTCAATGCTCCGGACGGATTTTAAGGTGATTCCAATTGTGCTGGAAAGAGCATGAAATCTACTTTCCAACAAAAAAAGAATCACCCAATTGGAGTCCGTATGAAAAGTTGTTGGCGTTTTGAGTCAGGTATGTCTGCAGTAGTCCGAATCTGAGTCCAAAACGTGAGAGACTTGGACTCTATCTTCTCTGGGCCAAAAGTGACGTGAGAGAACTTTTGAACAGCAAATAAACATCTCTTTCTTCCTTATCTTCATATGTGGATTGTACAAATGTCCCATACACCTGCAATTAGACAAAACACAAAAGTGTGTGAAGTATTTTGTTCGATAACATAAATAGATTATTGAATAGTTTGCACTAGAAATCACCGACAAATATGCATGTATGCAATATTTTGGTCATATCCAAGGTAGTCATGTCCTCATCATATATCCACCACCAATCCGAAGTTCCTTGCATATTAGATTTGTTTTCGGATCCATCTAATTTCCGATTCGTGTTTCCTTGTCCGAGTAGGTTTCGATTCCAGCAATCTTTTGTCGTCCGTAGAAGAGGTTGGTTTCAAAAAAAAAGAGTCCGAAACCACCTCCGCTTAGGCCCAAAATTTTCCAAAACGCACGGGATAAAAAAATTTTCTCGCTATCCTATTTTTAGGTGTTTCTGCCGTATTGAGCCACCGCCATTATAGAAAGTTTTTTGACCTGCTTCAGCTTTTGGGTCCGGCAAATAAAAAAAATTTGGTCGAAAAATTTCGTGCCCATCCTGTCAGTTTGACCTGGAAGAGTTTTGAGACATTCGCCATTATAGTGATTTTTCGCAAAAAAAAAAAAAAAGAGCAGCAAAAAAAAAAAGAGCGAAAAAAAATTTAGAGTGTGCTTTTCCTTTGTTTACGCAGCGTCGTGATTTTGTTAGTGTTCTAGGCTCGCTTTAGCACGGTTCAGCCTAGGACCAAAGACAAGATCGCTGTTGAGCGCTTATTCAACTTTGCATCTCTGAATTGATTATTGTCACCTTTTTGCTACCATATTATAAGCCTTTCCAGCTCCACATACATCTACGCTGTATGCTTGATTCTCCCCGTAATCGCTATAGCCAAGCTTTGAGAGTTTTGACTACAACGGTTGCCGATCACCACCGCCGGGTAAGAACTGTAAGAATTTGAGATTTGCTTCACGGATTTGTGACGCCCACCACACCACCACCACCACTTCCTACTAGTCTCAGAGGATCATATTCTTGTGTGTTTCTATTGTCTGCTAACCATGGCAGGAACATAGGCCGATGAGACTGATTGGGAGAACCCGACAAACAAACAGCTACATGATAAGTTTCAAAGAAATGATGATTGGACAGTGCAAGATGTGGTAAACAGATTTGACGAGGCCATGGAGAAGATAGATGGCATTGAGAAGACGCTTGAAACAAAGCTTGATAGCAAGTTTGATGAATTGCTCACGCTGCTTTCCACAACCACCGCCGGCTGCACCTATCGCACCTCTCGAACGACAACAACTACGCCCTTCCGAATCAAGATGGACGAGCTCAGCGTGTTCCTATTGAGCCAGACAAAATTCGTGCCATTGCCATCGCTGTTGGTGCTTCTTTGGCTCCTCACATCACTGCTGGTGGTACCGAGGAGGATGATGAGTATGTGGGTGATTATGAGGATGAGGTTGATCAACATCGAACTATGTGCAACCACCAGCACCACAACCACCAGGTCGCCCACATGCAAATAATGGCAATATTAGGGCTCCCCTCAGTACGAGATCATGACCATCTCCCTAAACTGAAATTGAATATTCCAGCATTTGAGGGTAGATATGTTCCTGATATATATCTTACTTGGGAGTTAGAAACCGAACAACGATTTACATGTTTACAATATCCCGAGGAGAGACGTGTTCCTCGCTGCTGTTTGTGCTTTCACTAGCTTTGCATGTGTTTGGTGGTCTGAACATTGTCGATTATATCCTGCTCCAGCTACTTGGGCTGCTTTGAAAACTGCTATGCGCATCGCTGGTTCCACCATATTATCAACGTGAATTACTTCAAAATTGCAGCGCTTAAGACAAGGAAAAATTTCTGAGAAGAATATTATCGTGAATTACAAACCGCTTGATTAGATGTGGTATTGTCGAGGAGAATGAAGCTATGCTTGCACGCTTTCGGGTGGATTAAATAGAGAGATTCGACCATTCTAGACTATAAGGATTATAATAATATCACTGCTTATTCCATCTTGCTTGTAAAGCTGAACGTGAAGTGCAGGATCGATGTGCATTGGCGCCGCACTAACTTTTCTACAGTGTCGACCTTCATCATGGACACCACGGCATCATCTACTTCCACCGCACCATCACCTCCTTCAGTGCCACCTCCAACCGTGATACAAGAAGGCAGCACAACCACCACTATCGGCCAAGAGCACACCGCCGGCTCCTGCACAGAGCTCTTCTTCTTCCATGGCGCCAACAGGCACACAAGTGATATTATTTGTCGTCGTTGTAAGGGAAGAGGACATTTTATGAGAGAATGCAAATCTCAGCGTGATGATTGCTACCGAGGATGGTGGGTATGAGTCCGCTTAGTGACTATGATGAGGAGACTTTGGCTCTTATTGCACATGAGGAACACGGTGGAGATGATTCTGATCATGAGACACAATACATGGCTGCTCAAGATGCCGACAGTATGAATGTTTAGTTGCTCAACGTGTTTTGAGTGTGCAGGTTACACAAGTGAGCAAAATCAGAGGCATAATTTGTTCCATACAAAGGAGTTGTGAAGGAACGTTCTATTCAAGGCCATCATAGATGGAGGGAGCTGCAACAACTTGGCTAGCATGGAGATGGTGGAGAAGCTATCTCTCACCGCAAGACCACATCCACATCCTTACTACATTCAATGGTTTAACAACAGCGCAAGGTTAAGGTAATACGACTGCTCGTGTGCATTTTAGTATCTCTACATATGCTGATTATGTTGATTGTGATGTGGTACCTATGCAAGCATGTTCCTTGTTACTTGGTAGACCATGGCAATTTGATAAAATTTCAGACACCATGGTAGAAACAATCAGATACTCTTGTTCATAAGGATAAAATATTACTTTGCTTCCTATGACTCCTGAGTCCATTTTGAAAGATGATATTAATAGAGCTAATAAAGCAAAACAGAGAAAAATAAGAGTGAAAATCAGATTGTGGCAAAAGAATTTGAGCAACATATGAAGCCTAATAGTAAACCATCTAGTGTTGTTTCTGAAATTAAATTGAAAAGTGCATTTTACTTGCCACTAAATCTGATATTGATGAGCTAGATTTTAGCAAATCTGTTTGCTATGCTTTTGTGTGCAAAGAGGCATTATTTTCATTCGAGGACGGTTTTCCTTCTTTGCCCCCTCGCTGTCACTAACATTTTGCAGAGTTCACGACGCCTTTCCACAAGACGTGCCACCGGATTACCACCTATTCGAGGGATTGAGCATCAAATTGACTTAATTCCTGCATCATTACCCAACCGTATGCCATACCGCACTAATCCAGAGGAGACGAAGGAGATTATGCGTCAAGTACAGTGAGCTGCTCGACAAAGTTTATATACGCCAATCCCTTAGTCCTTGTGTTGTTCCTATTATTCTAGTGCCGAAAAAGGATGGTACATCACGATGTGTGTTGATTGTAGAGGCATTAATAATATTACTATTCGTTATCGCCACCCTATTCCTAGGCTAGATGATATGCTTGATGAATTGAGTGGCTCTACAATATTCTCCAAAGTTGATTTGCTTAGTGGATACCATCAAATTCGTATGAAATTGGGAGATGAATGGAAAACAGCATTTAAAACTAAGTTTGGTTTATATGAATGGTTAGTCATGCCTTTTGGGTTAACTAATGCACCTAGTACTTTCATGAGACTAATGAACTAAGTTTTACGTGCTTTCATTGGACGATTTGTGGTAGTCTATTTTGATGATATACTGATTTATAGCAAATCTTTGGAAGAACATTTGGAACATTTACGTGTTGTTTTTAATGCTCTACGTGATGCACGCTTGTTTGGTAATCTTGGGAAGTGCACCTTTTGCACCGAATCGAGTATCTTTTCTTGGCTATGTTGTTACTCCACAGGAATTGAAGTTGATAAAGCCAAGATTGAAGCTATTGAGAGTTGGCCGCAGCCCAAAACGGTCACACAAGTGAGGAGTTTTCTTGGACTCGCTGGTTTCTATAGGCGCTTTGTGAGAGATTTTAGCACAATTGCTGCACCTCTCAATGAGCTTACAAAGAAGGATGTGCCTTTTGTTTGGGGTACCGCATGTGAAGAAGCCTTCACGATATTGAAAGATAAGTTGACACATGCCCTTTACTCCAACTTCCTGATTTTAATAAGACTTTTGAGCTTGAATGTGATGCTAGTGGAATTGGATTAGGAGGTGTGTTATTACAAGATGGCAAACCTGTTGCATACTTTTCTCGAAAAACTGAGTGGGCCTAGTCTGAACTATTCTACTTATGATAAAGAATTATATGCTCTTGTTCGACTTTAGAGACATGGCAACATTATTTATGGCCCAAAGAATTTGTTATACATTCGATCATGAATCTTTGAAACATATTAAAAGTCAAGCTAAACTGAATCGTAGACATGCTAAATGGGTTGAATTCATTGAGACTTTCCCTTATGTCATTAAACACAAGAAGGGTAAAGAAAATGTTATTGCCGATGCATTGTCTCGTCATATACTATGCTTTCACAACTTGACTTTAAAATATTTGGTTTGGAGACCATCAAAGATCAATATGTGCATGATGCTGATTTTAAAGATGTATTGCAGAATTGTAAAGAAGGAAGAACATGGAACAAGTTTGTCGTTAATGATGGATTTGTGTTCCGTGCTAACAAGCTATGCATTCCAGCTAGCTCCGCTCGCCTTTTGTTGTTGCAGAGGCGATGGAGGAGGACTAATGGGACACTTTGGCGTGAAGAAGACGGAGGACGATTTGCTACACATTTCTTTTGGCCAAAGATGAGACGGATGTTGAGTGTTTTATTGCTCACTGCACTACATGTCAAAAAGCTAAGTCACGACTCAATCCTCATGGTTTATATATGCCTTTGCCTGTACTCTAGTGTTCCTTGGGAGGATATATCGATGGACTTTGTTTTAGGTTTACCTAGAACAAAGAAGGGAGGGATAGCATATTTGTTGTCGTGGATAGATTCTCTAAAATGGCACACTTTATACCATGTCATAAAAGCGATGATGTCAGTCAATGTTGCTGATTTGTTCTTTCGTGAAATTATTCGCTTGCATGGTGTGCCAAATACTATTGTTTCAGATCGTGATACTAAATTTCTTAGCCACTTTTGGAGATGTTTATGGGCTAAGTTGGGGACTAAACCGCTTTTTAGTACTACTTGTCACCCCCAAACCGATGGACAAACAAGTAGTCAATAGAACATTGTCTACTATGCTTAGGGCTGTTCTAAAGAAAAATAAGAAAATGTGGGAGGAATGCTTTCCTCATATTGAATTTGCTTATAATCGCTCATTGCATTCTACTACTAAGATGTGCCCTTTTGAAGTTGTGTATGGTTTTCACCTCGCACCTATTGATTTGTCGCTTCTTCCATCTTCGGAGAAGGTTAATTTTGATGCTAAAGAACGTGTGAATTGATTTTAAAATGCATGAGTTAACTAAGGAAAACATTGAGCGATGAATGCTAAATATAAACTTGCCGGAGATAAGGGTAGAAAACATGTTGTGTTTGCACCGAGATCTTGTTTGGTTACATTTATGTAAGGATAGATTTCCGATTTGCGCAAATCAAAGCTAATGCCACGTGCTGCTGGTCCCTTTAAGGTGTTGGAGAAAGTAAATGATAATGCATATAAACTTGAGCTGCCTCGCAGATTTTGGGGTTAGTCCCACTTTTAACATTGCAGATTTGAAGCCATATTTGGTGAGGAAGATGAACTTCACGAGGACGACTTCATTTCAAGAAGGGAGGATGATGAGGACATCAATACCATTGTTACACCCACAGCCCCCGCTGCTATACATACCGGACCAATTACTAGAGCTCACAGATGCCAACTAAATTACTGTGTACTTTCGCTTGGTAATGATTCTAATGTTCATGAGAATATGATGCTGCTTAAATTGGATACATTTGTTTTGCTTACAAATGAAGGGCCTAGCTTGGAGAAGGATGAACATTGGAGCAAGAACAAGCATGGAGATGATGGCATGCTAAGGGGACAAGAATGGAGTTACAAGTGATGATTTCAGACTTTGAAGCCACCATAATGAGTGCATGAAGCCTTGGACGAAATATACAAGATGCCACTTCATAAATTTCGTCCAGAGGCTATTCTAGGTGCTGCACACCTTATTATTGGGCCAGTCCATGTAATTTCGAAATACATTAGTATAGGCTATTTTAGAGTCCGTATGTGTGGGAAACAAGAGATAGGGTTAGTTTCGACCCTCCACCAAGGGACACGAAATTCTCCCCTCTTCCTCCATATATACAGCCCTTAGGGCACCGCTTAGACTTTGGGTTTTGTTTAGATCAAAAGTTCGCCATAGCTGCAACTTCGCAGCATTTCGCTTGTGTTCAACGACCGATAAAGGCGCCACGTAACCCCACCTTGATCAATAAAGCTTTCATCTTATATTCGCAATATCCAGATTGCAATCTCAGCTTGCTTGTTCTTCGCTTGCTCGCAGGAAATGCACTCGTGGTCGTTGATCGTGTTCGCGTGGTCAATAACCTCTCGGAGTTGGTTTAGCGATTGCATAAGGCGCGACGCCCTCGCACGCTCAGTAGTCGGATCGCCAAAGTCGACTTCCACCAAAGCGAAATCCACCATCTCATCGAAAGACGGACACCTTTGCCTCTATCACATTAGCCCCCCTGGTAGGGACGAACGTACCTTTCTGCAGACGCTCTATGATCCGGACAATCACATTTGGCCGTAAATTGAAGAAAATCCAGCGGCAATATGCCTTATTCTACTTGTTTTCGCCGGATGGCATGCTGTAACTCATGCGCGTGAAAGCCAAGAACAAAAGGGCATTCCTGGCATCGGTCAATATATATGTGGAAACGATATCTCATCTATAGAGGACATGAAATTTTGGGGCAATCAGGGAAAAAGCGCACGAGAAAATGATGTACTTTCAAGGAATGCCATAGAATGGACAGATGTTCACTAAAACGGTCATAATTTTGACATTCGGAGTCCGTGTCAGACCCATAAGTACTCAATCTGCTCGCGGCGGGTGCGCGAATCCAAAAAATACTCCACGCTTCCACCAGGAGGCCGGGAGTACCCTCGAATTCAGCCTTAAGCAGGACTTTTTGGCCCTGAAAGTCAAATAACATCATTCGTCGCTGTTTTTTAGACAAGTTTCTGAACCCATTGGCACTTCCTTTTGAAGGAAATTCGAGAGATTATCTTGCCTAGCCCCCCTGGTAGGGACAAACGTACCTTTTTGCAGATGCTCTATGATCCGGACAATCTCATTTGGCCGTAAATAGAAGAAAATCCAGCGGCTATATGCCTTATTCTCCTTGTTTTCGCCGGATGGCAAGTTGTAACTCATGCGCGTGAAAGCCAAGAACAAAAGGGCATTCCTTGCAGCGGTCAATATATATGTGGAAACGATATCTCCTCTATAGAGGACAAGAAATTTTGGGGCAATCAGGCAAAAAGCGCAGGAGAAAATGAAGTACTTTCAAGGACTGCCATAGAAAGGACATATCTTCACAAGAACGGTCATAGTTTTGTCATTCGCGCTCGTGTCGGACCCATAAGTACTCAAACTGCTCGTGGCGAAAAGCGCGAATCCAAAAATACTTCCGCTTGCACCAGAGGCCCGGTACCTCAAATTCATCCTTAAGCAGGACTTTTGGCCCCGAAAGTCAAAGAAGATCATTCGTCATTGCTTTTTCGACAAGTTTCAACCCATTGGCACTTCCTTTTGAAGGAAATTCAAGAGATTATGTTGCTTATAGACATTAGCCCCCCTGGTAGGGACAAACATACCTTTCTGCAGAGGCTCTATGATCCGGGCAATCTCATTTGGCCGTAAGTTGAAGAAAATCCAGCGGCATGATTCCCATAATTGCTTGCACCATATGCATAACATGAATAACAGTGCTCTCGATATTTCTCATGATGCATTACATCCTTTGAGTCTCCATTATGCTATACATCATAACAAACCTCTCATGATGGATGACATGTTTCTATATCACGCATCTCATTTATTTGAGCGTTGGATATTTGGTGCTAACAAACACACGCACATGGGCATCATGATGGATGATGTGTACATCTACCACGCACACACAATTTTCCCTCTGCCTTTGTTTTGTGTAGGTACTCATGTATACTCGTCGACCTCTCAATCCCAAGAGTTGATGAAACGAGCTCTTGAGAGCAATGATGACTTGGGATCCCGTGGACTATCCTTACCACCATTCCCTTCGCGCAAGGACTACGCGCAACTCCTCTACTTGGCTCTCACACGGCTATGGGCAATTTACCACTTCTCACATTATGCTCATATTACCGTGTTCACTTTGCATACTATGCTTGCTTCTATGCCTTTGCCATGCAATTGTGACCCTTGTATTGAGTGCCAACTTGCTATGCTTATTGATCTTAGAGACTTGGACACTCTACTTGTGATGCATGCCTGTTTGATTGAGCCTATTGCACTTGGTTGTTCTTGCATCATATGCCTCCATACTATGAAACGCTCCCTTGCACTTTCTTATGATGAGCATGATGCATACACTTGTCGGGTATCTTACCACTCGAATGATAGGTTTTGCATTTCCGCTAACCTCATTTGTTTTTCCGAGTGTTTGTCATGTTCTTTCATTTTGGAGGTTTCACAAGGCGATGCCGTTATGCGACATATTGGTTATGTGAAGGCATACATGATGTGCTACACCAACATTTTCGACATTCTCATAAAGGTGAACTCCTTCTCTTTGAGCAATCCTCAAATATGCATATTGGATGGGTCACTCTTTCATTGTTGTTTCCTTCTTGTTGTCTACATGATACATCTCGTGATCGGAGGAGCGACATTGGAGATTGGCTACATGGACCTTCACATTGAGGAGCGCTCACACTTATTGGATGCACCTTCAGAATTCCACTCATACCTCGACAATGAGCTTTAGTACACCAACACCTCCATATTTGTTGATTGTGCTCATACATGTCATGCTCGATGGACATATCATGCTCACCACAAGTTTGCACCCCATGCATGGATTGACTCACATTGTGCTTGCCTTGTTGCATCTATCTCCATGTCATCCATGATATATGAGCTTGTGCATTTCCTTAGCAAATTTGTTGTGATCTACCTTGAAGGCATATTCATACATCATGATCATATTGTCCATCATCAATTGCATGATAACATATACATATGGAGCATCCATTGCCATATTCATGCTATTGATAAACCGTCTCACTATGACATCATTTTGCACCGTGGTTGCATTGATCATATTTACAACACATTTGTGTGCACAATGACTACATTTCCTCCCATGAATGCTTTTCATCTCATTCTAGATCATCTTGATAAGCTTCATGCGCTTAGTCACAACCAATCTTGCCGCACGGACTCATTCTTACATGATGGACACTTTGTGTGCGCTAACCATTGTATTTCCGAGTGTTGCTTGTGTTTGCTCTTTTGCATATCTATCATTCCGCGACACCTTGACTACGCTGGATTGCACCATGTCTTCAACTTAGTCCAACTACAAGTCCGCTCACGACAACCGCTTCCATGGTGATGACGATCACGATCCGAGGTCGGATCTTTCCCAAGGGGGGATATGATGCGAGCATCCCACGCTCATCCCCATGTACACCCGACTACTCTCCAAGCCCCAAGGATACATAAGATGAGACCTCGACTGTGCGCCATCGGACACAAGGTACAATCAAGATGACCATGGAGAATCCAAGGACCAAGGCCAAGCATGGAAGAGGAGAAGGAAGAAGAAGAAAGGAGCAAGATCGAGTCGCCGGATCATCCGGACACCCACCGGATCATCCGGTCCAAATGGATCATCCGGACCCTACCCCGGATCATCCGCAAAGGCGCCAAGACTACAGAAGCCCCTCGACGAAGCCAGATCATCCGGACGGTCGCCTGGATCATCCGGACCCCCGACACCCGGATCATCCGGGCCGCCATCCGGATCATCCGGACCCGCCAGGCGCGACTTGGGCCGAGGCCCGTGTACCCTTCGCCTCACTTACCCCTTCGTGGCTTAGCACTATAAATAGACCTCCTCCTCCCCACTTTGAGGGTTAGCGTTGGTTTAGCTCAAGATTAGAGATAGAGCTACGCCATCTATCGGATCTCCTCCTCGTGAGAGACCGCGCCTCTTCGGAGAAGATCCTCTCGGATACAAGACCCCTTTTGGGAAGATCCTCGTGGATTCAAGGCCTCCTCCGGAGATGAACGGTTCCTTTGTATCCTTACCCTAGTTGACTATGTATCTTGTGGATCTCGTGTGTATGTTGATCTAGCACTTGTGTGATCGATTCCTTGTTGGTTGAGTGATTCTCTCGCTTTCCCCGTGATTCCCCACGCATTCGCTGTTCTTCGTGTTTCCTCCGTAGGATCCCTCCAAACGTGAAAGATCGATTTAATTAGGGTTCCACCCTAAATCATATGGTATCATGAGCCACGCTGATCACGCTTTTGGAGCCCCTCCCACCGCTTTTCTAGCCTTCTTTGCTTGTTTTCGCCCTAAAATCCAAAATCCCCACCAAAAATAGCCCCAAATTTTTTTTGATTTGTTGGTTTGATGAAGTTTTGTTGATTTTGATCCATGGATTTGCTTGGTTTCAAGTGGATCTAGCATCTCCCCAAGTTTCCCACTTTCCATCCACAAAATCCTCAAATTTTGCCCCAAAATCATCCATTTTCGCCAAAAATTCGTCCCCACGAGCAAATCCCGAAGGGTTGATTTGCCGGATCATCCGGACCTTCTCCGGATCATCCGGACCAAGCCCGATCAGCCGGACGCCCGACGTCCGGAATCACGCCCCAATTTCCCGAACCGAGCCGACGAACTGGATCATCCGATTTCCTCCGGATCATCCGGACCGAGCCGGATCATCCGGACCTCCTCCCGGATCATCCGGTTTACCTCGAACCGACTTCGGCTGATTTTTGTTTTGTCCATAACTAATTCATCCGAACTCCGATTTTGACGTTCTTTAGCTCGTTTTGAAGCTATTGACATCCCCTATCCCACAAAAATACAACCAACATCATTTGACTCCATCATATTTTCTGAAATTTGGCAAGTTTGCCTAGGCCCTCCACCATATCATCCGCATTACCACCACCGACTTCCGCAACCTAACCCATTTTGTTCCCCATTGCATATATGGTTGCTTGAGTAGTGATTTGAGTCCCCTAAGGTGTTTAGGCTACTTAGGGACAATTGCTTCTTCATCAACCACCACCACCACTTCCGCATAACCTTGCCCACCATACAATTCCACCCCAACTTAACCCAATAGTTGTTTGAGCTTATTTGAGTTGCGGCTTGTGTCTCCTAAGGTGTTTCGGCTACTTAGGGACGGCAACTTCAACTCCGACTCGTGTATAGCCCATCATTCCACTTCCGCATTGCCTAGTGCAACACCACGACCGCTTTCCGCTACCACCATTTTGACATTTGTCATTTGAGATTTTGAGTTTGCGGTTTTTCCGCTTCCTAAGGTGTTTCGCTACTTAGGGACGAAGTCTCCATCATCTTGGTATCTACACCAAGAACACCGCCACTCATCATCGCAGCGACGGTAACCTCGATTTACACCTTTGTATATACCCTTGCAATTGCATTGTTAACCCCTAGCCCATTTTGGCCACTTACCTATCGAGACTAGCCATTTGAGTATTGCCGCAACGCTATTTGTGCACATTAGTGGTCCATACCTTCCATAGCGTATATACCATATCATATTGGTATCATATCATCCATTGTACCTCAAGTTTGTTCCCGCATATACACAATTGCTATCTTGGTTTGTGCATTGTACAAAAGTGGCCATAGAAAAAAAACCTTTTAAGCAAAAAGAGAGCAAAGAGCTCATGAGCAAGTGCCATAGCATCATACCCTTTGCACATAAGATTGTCAAATCTACATCATATGATATCATGCTTGAGAGAAACACCGGGAACCATACATACATAGCATACTTGGGATAGAAAGAATACCCATTTTGCATCTTATAGGTTGTGCACAAGTGTCGATCCGCCTATTGTGCAATCGTGCTAGCTGCTCTCTTGAGTTGTGCAACACGAGCGCTTTTGGTGGATTCCACATTTTGAGCTCATTCCTTGGTTGCACGACCCCATTTATCTATCCGTGTGTGTTTTCCGTACCTTTCATTGCTATTGGTCTACTTGTTTCGCTTATGAATTTGTGAATCTCTTTCAACATTATTGACTCTTGCTAACATTTTGCATTAAATTTTGTGCCACTATCCTCACCGAGCTCCACTATAAGCTTTACTTGTGTAGGTGTGAGAACCGACAAGGATTGGTACCAATAGTGCTATTTCATTGTCCACATTTGAGTGAACTTGATTCATCTTCAACTTTGGTCAAAGGTACATTGGTATACGCTCTTCTCTTTCTCCCACTCATATTTGCTCGAGTCTTGTGATGGATAGGCAAGGCATTCCTCTCCGGTCACGACAACAACGACGGCGTGAACAACTACATCTCCAAAGCGCCTATCTTCGATCTACAACGACAAATGCAAGATGCACAATCAAGATTGCGAGAGCAAGATCGAGAACATCTCCATCGACATTCGCCACTCAAGCAAGGAAAAGGGACTACATCGACAAGAAGCTTGCCGCACATAAAGAGGAGCAAGATGCAAGGATGGAGGAGATTAGAGCCTTGATCAAGTCTTCTTCCCCTTCATCATCCTCAAGACGACGACGGTCAAGCCACAAGTCTTCGAGCGCTAAAAGATGCAAGTGCAAATCGTCCTCGCCCACATCTACATGGCGATCACCATCACCTTCATGATCATCACCGCCATGAAGGGCAAGTCACCTCCAAGCAACATGTGCATGACGACGACGGACGACATCTCCTACGAGCTCAAGCACGACAACGACATCATCATCATGAAGATGCTCCACAAGCGCAAATGCACAAGTCCCAACAAGACCTACTTCACGCCAAGTCCAAGCTTCAAGAGCACAAAAGAAGACTGCGAGATGATCACCACCAAGACGGCGCTACGGCTACACCAACCACTTTGGCATCTTCGCCAAGTGCTATCAAGGCATCTTCGCCTTTGGACGTACGGCATCTTCGCCTACTTCCCACGAGTACGCCTACATCGACTTCATCAAGTCCAAGGCGACCAACTACGAGTGAGGGCGACACTTCCATCTTCGGAAGCCTCCCAAGGAAGATGGCCGAGCATGGGAAACTCCCTTCTGTCATGGAGACGAGCTATGAGGTGCCACATCATATGGGCCGCCTACACCAAGACGGTGACAAGAAGGTCGAGCAAGGGACATCCCCTTCGACCACGGCGATAGGAGTTGAGCATGGAGACATTTGCACCAACATCTCTCCGACACCCACATATGTCGAGATGCCCCAAGTGCCATGTGAGGAGAGCCACCACCCCATGAGTGACATGAGTGACTCCACCATACGTGACATTGAGAGCATTTCCTATGAGAGGATGAGTGTGACCACCACTAGCCCCACACATGAGAGCATGCCACACATCATATGTGAGGTTGGGCGCCATTTGAGTGACTACACCAGCTATATGAGTGAGAGCAACCTTGAGGGAGTGAGTGAGCCACAACACTTAGCGAGTGAGGTAGTTGACACGGCATGTGAGGCCACTATGATTTCTAACGACTTACCCTCTACTCCTTGTGTGTTTTCTCCTTTGGTGCTAGGTCTCCTACATGACGACACGCCTACCATTGATGAGTCCATACCTCCTATGGAGACGACGATGGCCATGATGGAAGATGATGCACCCCCCACATGGTTCCATCAAGACGAAGATGACAATGAGACGATCTTCGACACCTCACCTACAACACATGAGCGATGCTCCAAAGGTAACATAGGTGATGGTGCTTCTCTTGTCCCACTAGTGGACCATCTTGACATCGATTGCTCACATGATGTTGACCCACCTATTACCATGCTTCATGCTAGTGAGACTTCTTCATGCCTTGACTTACCTATTTATGATGAATATGATGATGAGCATGTTGAGTTGCCTAGTTGTGATGCTATGCTTCATAGGATAAAATGTGAAAATTCTATTGGTCACTTCAGGTTTGACAATCCATTGAACTTGTCATATGCTATGAGTGAGATCTCCCATATTGCATCATTTCAATCTCAACATAGTAACTATGCATGCCCCATTAAAATAAATCCCATTTGCACCTATGGCATAGATGACGAGATGATGGTCATTGGCTTTTGCTTCTCTTGTGATGATATTGCCATACTTCCTTTACATGACTTACGCAATTCATCCACTATGCCATGCCATGATCACATTGTTTCGAATATGCATTGTTTGGGATGTTGTCAATATTCTCCATGTGATGTTGCTACTCATGCTCATGAGGAGACCCCCATAGTTTCCTCATACATATTAGGAGATCTTGATGCATTTCATACTTTGCATGATTCCCATAATTGCTTGCACCATATGCATAACATGAATAACAGTGCTCTCGATATTTCTCATGATGCATTACATCCTTTGAGTCTCCATTATGCTATACATCATAACAAACCTCTCATGATGGATGACATGTTTCTATATCACGCATCTCATTTATTTGAGCGTTGGATATTTGGTGCTAACAAACACACGCACATGGGCATCATGATGGATGATGTGTACATCTACCACGCACACACAATTTTCCCTCTGCCTTTGTTTTGTGTAGGTACTCATGTATACTCGCCGACCTCTCAATCCCAAGAGTTGATTTAAACGAGCTCTTGAGAGCAATGATGACTTGGGATCCCGTGGACTATCCTTACCACCATTCCCTTCAAGCAAGGACTACGCAAGAACTCCTCTACTTGGCTCTCACACGGCTATGGGCAATTTACCACTTCTCACATTATGCTCATATTACCGTGTTCACTTTGCATACTATGCTTGCTTCTATGCCTTTGCCATGCAATTGTGACCCTTGCTTGCATTTACCCATGATTCACAATTATGCTACTCCTATGTGTATTTGCATGCTTGGTGGAGATCCTTGTTGCTATTGCCATGTTTATCATGTGCCCCATACAATTGATGCTTGTTGTGTTGGGAGAGTCATTATGCCCTATTGCTATTTACATATGGCTTCTCACCGGGATATTCATCCTATTTTTCTCACATCTTGCTTTCATGCTTGTGCTATGTCTTGTGAATTATTCATGCACACTATTTGCACCAATGACATGCTTGCCATGATTCCTTCTAGTACGTTGCATCTTTGCACTACTAGCTTGCTTAACTTGATTGCAATGATTGCTTGCTATGTTGCATCACCCATGTTCCACTATTACTTGCTTTCTTGGGTTGATGACATAGATGTTGATGCCTCTCACTTGGTTTGTCAGGATCATTGTCTCTTGTCTCCATTAGTTGCATCTCTCATATCACCTTGTATTGAGTGCCAACTTGCTATGCTTATTGATCTTGGAGACTTGGACACTCTACTTGTGATGCATGCCTGTTTGATTGAGCCTATTGCACTTGGTTGTTCTTGCATCATATGCCTCCATACTATGAAACACTCCCTTGCACTTTCTTATGATGAGCATGATGCATACACTTGTCGGGTATCTTACCACTCGAATGATAGGTTTTGCATTTCCGCTAACCTCATTTGTTTTTCCGAGTGTTTGTCATGTTCTTTCATGATAGAGGCAGAGGTGTCCCGTCTTTCGATGAGATGGTGGATTTCGCTTTGGTGGAAGTCGACTTTGACGATCCGACTACGAACGTGCGAGGACGTCGCGCCTTAGCAATCGCTAAACCAACTCCGAGAGGTTATTGACCACGCCGAGCACGATCAACTCCGACCACGAGGGTCTATTTCGCGAGCAAACGAAGAACAAGCAAGAAACCGAGATTGCAATCTGGATTTTGCGAATATAAGATGAAAGCTTTATTGATCAAGGTGGGGTTCTGGACGCTTTGTCCGGTCGCTGAACACAAACGGCACGCGGTTGCAGCTATGGCGAACTTTTGATCTAAACAAAACCCAAGTCTAAACGGTGCCCTAAGGGCTGTATATATGGAGGAAGAGGGGTGAATTTCGTGGCCCTTGGTGGAGGGGTCCAAACTAACCCTATCTCTTGTTTCCCCACACATACGGACTCTAAAAATAGCCTATACTAATGTATTTCGAAATTACATGGGCCTGGCTCAATAATAAGGTGACGCAGCACCTAGAATAGCCTATGGACTAATATTATGAAGTGGCATCTTGTATATTTCGTCCAAGGCTTCATGCACTCATTATGGTGGCTTCAAAGTCCCGAAATCATCACTTGTAACTCCATTCTTGTCCCCTTTATGCATGCCATCATCTCCATGCTGGTTCTTGCTCCAATGTTCATCCTTCTCCAAGCTAGGCCCTACATTTGTAAGCAAAACAAATGTATCCAATTTAGGCAGCGCCATATTCTCATGAACATTAGAATCATTACCAAGAAACGAAAGTACCGTAATTTAGTTGGCGTCGCGAGCTCTAGTAATTGGTCCAAGATGTATAGCAGCAGGGCTGTGGGTGTAACAATGGTATTGATGTCCTCGTCATCCTCCCTTCTTGAAATGAAGTCGCCCTCGACGGAAGTTCATCTTCCTCACCCAAATATGGCTTCAAATCTGCAATGTTAAAAGTGGACTAACCCCAAAATCTGCAGCAGCTCAAGTTTATATGCATTATCATTTACTTTCTCCAACACCTTAAAGGGACCAGCAAAGACGTGGCATTAGCTTTGATTTGCAAATCAGAAATCTATCCTCACGCAAATGTAACCAAACAAGATCTCCGTGTGCAAACACAACATGTTTTCTACCCTTATCTCCAAAGAAGTTTATATTTAGCATTCATACGCCAATGTTTTCCTTAGTTAACTCATGCATTTTTAAAATAAATTCAGCACGCTTCTTTAGCATCAAAATTAACCTTCTCCAAGATGGAAGAGGCAACAAATCAATAGGTGCACGAGGTAGGAAACCATACACAACTTCAAAAGGGCACATCTTAGTAGTAGAATGCAACGAACGATTATAAGCAAATTCAATATGAGGCAAGCATTCCTCCCACATTTTCTTATTTTTCTTTAGAACAGCCCTAAGCATAGTAGACAATGTTCTATTGACTACTTCAGTTTGTCCATCGCTTAGGGGTGACAAGTAGTACTAAAAAGCAGTTTAGTCCCCAACTTAGCCCATAAACATCTCCAAAAGTGGCTAAGAAATTTAGTATCACGATCTGAAACAATAGTATTTGGCACACCATGCAAGCTTAATAATTTCACGAAAGAACAAATCAGCAACATTGACAAAGATCATCGCTTTTATGACATGGTATAAAGTGTGCCATTTTCGAGAATCTATCCACGACAACAAATATGCTATCCTCCCTTCTTTGTTCTAGGTAAACCTAAAACAAAGTCCATCGATATATCCTCCCAAGGAACACTAGGTACAGCAAAGGCATATATAAACCATGAGGATTGACTCGTGACTTAGCATTTTGACATGTAGTGCAAATGAGCAATAAAACGCTCAACATCCCGCCTCATCTTTGGCCAAAAGAAATGTGTAGCAAGTACGCCCTCCGCCTTCTTCACGCCAAAGTGTCCCATTAGTCCTCCTCCATGCGCCTCGTGCAACAACAAAAGACGAACGGAGCTAGCTGGAATGCATAGCTTGTTAGCACGAACACAAACCCATCATTAACGACAAACTTGTTCCATGTTCTTCCTTCTTTACAATTCTGCAATACATCTTTAAAATCAGCATCATGCACATATTGATCTTTGATGGTCTCCAAACCAAATATTTTGAAGTCAAGTTGTGAAAGCATAGTATAGCGATTTAGACAATGCATCAAGAATAACATTTTCTTTACCCTTCTTGTGTTTAATGACATAAGGGAAAGTCTCAATGAATTCAACCCATTTAGCATGTCTACGATTCAGTTTAGCTTGACTTTTAATATGTTTCAAAGATTCATGATCAGAATATAACAAATTCTTTGGGCCATAAATAATGTTGCCATGTTTCTAAAGTCCGAACAAGAGCATATAATTCTTTATCATAAGTAGAGTAATTCAGACTAGGCCCACTCAATTTTTCGTAAAAGTATGCAACAGGTTTGCCATCTTGTAATAACACACCTCCTAATCCAATTCCACTAGCATCACATTCAAGCTCAAAAGTCTTATTAAAATCAGAAGTTGGAGTAAAGGAGCATGTGTCAACTTATCTTTCAATACCGTGAAGGCTTCTTCCCATGCGGTACCCCAAACAAAAGGCACATCCTTCTTTGTAAGCTCATTGAGAGGTGCAGCAATGGTGCTGAAATCTCTCACAAAACGCCTATAGAATCCAGCGAGGCCAAGAAAACTCCTCACTTGTGTGACCGCTTTGGCTGCGCCAACTCTCAATAGCTTCAATCTTGGCTTTATCAACTTCAATTCCTCGTGGAGTAACAACATAGCCAAGAAAAGACACTCGGTCGGTGCAAAAGGTGCACTTCCCAAGGTTACCAAACAAACGCATCACGAGAGCAATAAAAACAGCACGTAAATGTTCCAAATGTTCCTCCAAAGATCTGCTATAAATCAATATGTCATCAAAGTAAACTACCACAAATCGTCCAATGAAAGCACGAAACTTCGCTCATTAATCTCATGAAAGTACTAGGTGCATTAGTTAACCCAAAAGGCATGACTAACCACTCATATAATCCAAACTTAGTTTTAAATGCTGTTTTCCATTCATCCCCCAATTTCATACGAATTTGATGGTATCCACTACGCAAATCAACTTTGGAGAATATTGTAGAGCCACTCAATTCATCAAGCATATCATCTAGCCTAGGAATAGGATGACGATAACTAATAGTAACATTATTAATGCCTCTACAATCAACACACATACGCCGACGCACCATCCTTTTTCGGCACTAGAATAATAGGAACAGACAAGGACTAAGGGATTCACGATATAACCTTTGTCGAGAAGCTCGTGTACTTGACGATAATCTCCTTCGCTCCTCCGGATTGGTACGGTATGGCGACGGTTTGGTAGTGAAGCACCGAATTAAGTCAACTGATGCTCAATCCTCTAATAGGCGGTATCCCGTGGCACGCCTTGTGGAAAGACGCCAAACTCCCCGCAAAATGTTAGTGACAAGAAAGCGGCAAAGAGGAAGGCACGCCTCGAATGAAAATAATGCCTCTTTGCACACAAAAGCATAGCAAATAGATTTGCCAAAATCTAGCTCATCAATATCAGATTTAGTGGCAAGTAAACATGCACTTTTCAATTTAATTTCGTATAACAAAGAGATGGTTTACTATTAGGCTTCATGTGTTGCTCAAATTCTTTTGCCACAATCTGATTTTCACTCTTATTTTCTCCTGCTTTTGCTTTATTAGCTCTATTAATATCATCTTTCAAAATGGACTCAGAGTCATAGGAAGCAAAGTAATATTTTTATCCTTATGAACAAGAGTATATCGATTGTTTCTACCATGGTGTATGAATTTTATCAAATTGCCATGGTCTACCAAGTAACAAGGAACATGCTTGCATAGGTACCACATCACAATCAACATAATCAGATATGTAGAGATACTAAAATGCACACTAACAAGACGTGTTACCTTAACCTTGCCGCTGTTGTTGAACCATTGGATGTAGTAAGGATGTGGATGTGGTCTTGTGGTGAGAGATAGCTTCTCCACCATCTCCATGCTAGCCAAGTTGTTGCAGCTCCTCCATCTATGATGACGCTAATAGAACGCTCCTTCACAACTCCCTTTGTATGGAACAAATTATGCCTCTGATTTTGCTCACCTTGTGTAACCTGCACACTCAAAACACGCTGAGCAACTAAACATTCATACCGCAAAGATCTTCAAGAGCCATGTATTGTGTCTCATGATCGTAATCATCTCCACCGTGTTCCTCATGTGTAATAAGAGCCAAAGTCTCCTCATCGTAGTCACTAGCGGACTCATACCCACCATCCTCGTGAGCAATCATCACACGCTGAGATTTGCATTCTTTCAAAAATGTCCTCTTCCTTACAACGACGACAAATAATATCACTTGTGTGCCCTGCTGACGCCATGGAAGAAGAGCTCAGGCAGGCCCAAGCAGTGTGCTCTTGGCGATAGTAGTGGTTGTGCCTCGCTTTCTTGTATCACGGTTGGAGGTGGCACCTAAAGGAGGTGATGGTGCAAAGGAAGTAGATGATGCACGTGGTGTCCATGATGAAGGTCGACTGCAGAAAAGTTAGTGCGCGCCAATGCCTCACGATCCTCAAGACTTCACGCTCAGCTTTACAAGCAAGATGGAATAAACGAGTGATATTATTATAATCCTTATAGTCTAGAATGGTCTGAATCTCTATTTAATCCACCCGTAAAACTTGCAAGCATAGCTTCATTCTCCTCAACAATACCACATCTAATCAAGCCAGCTTTGTAATTCCCGATAATATTCTTCTACAGAATTTTTTCCTTGTCTTAAACGCTGCAATTTTTGAAGTAATTCACGTTGATAATATGGTGGAACCCAACGAGCACGCATAGCAGTTTTCAAAGCAGCCCAAGTAGCTGAACAGATATAATCTACAATGTTCGCACCACCAAACACATGCAAAGCTAGTGAAAGCACAAACAGCAAAGCAGGAACACGCCTCTCCTCGTGATATTGTAAACATGTAAATCGTTGTTCAGCTTAACTCCCAAGTAAGATATATATCGTGAACATATCTACCCTCAAATGGTGGAATATTCAATTTCAGTTTAGGGAGATGGTCATGATCTCGCACTGAGGGGAGCCCTAGCATTGCCATTATTTGCATGTGGACGACCGGTGGTTGTGGTGCTGGTGGTTGCACGTAGTTCGATGTTGATCAACCTCATCCTCATAATCTCCCATATAATCATCCTCGCTCGGCACCAAAGCAGCAGCAGAGGCAGAGCCAAAGAAGCACCAACAAAGCAGAGCAGCGCACCAGAATTTTGTCCTGCCTCAATAGGAACACGCCGAGCTCGGCCCATACCGATTCGAAGGGGCGAAGTTGTTGTCGCTGCAGAGGTGCGATAGGTGCAGCCGGCGGTGGTTGTGGAAAACGCATGAGCAATTCATCAAACTTGCTATCAAGCTTTGTTTCAAACGCCTTCTCAATGCCATCTATCTTCTCCATGGCCTCGCAAATCTGCTTACCACATCTTGCACCTGTCCACTCATCATTTGCTGAAATTTATCATGTAGCTGTTTGTTCGTCATGTTCTCCCAATCAGCCTCGCCGGATTGTGATCCTGCCATGGTTAGCAAAGAATAGAAACACACAAGAATATGATCCTACAGACTACTAACAAGAGGTGGTGGTGGGTGTCACAAACCGTCAAGCAAATCTCAAATTCTTACCAGCCTACCAAAGAAGAAAGCGGTGATCGGCAACCATTGTAATCAAAACTCTCAAAGCTTGGATAGAGCGATTGCCGGGAGAGTCAAACGACGACGAGATGTATGTGGAGCTGGGAAGGCTTATAATATGGTAGCAAAAGGGTCAAGAATAATCAAATCGAGATGCAAAGTTGAATAAACGCCAACGACGGTGATCAGGTGGGTCCGAGGCTAGACCGTGCTAGAGACGCGAGCCTAGAACACTAACAAAATCACGGCGCTGCACGTAATCAAAGGAAAAGCACACTCTGAATTTTTTTTTTCGCTTTTTTTTTTTGCGCTTGTTTTTTTTTTTTTTACGCTTTTTTTTTTTTTTTTTTTAAAAATCACTATAATGGCGAGTGTCTCAAAACTCTTCCTGTGTCAAACCGACAGATGGGCACGAAATTTTTCGACCAAATTTTTTTTTTTTCGATCGCCTGACCCAAAACTGAAACGGGTCAAAAAACTTTCTATAACGGCGATCGCTCAATACGCTTAGAAACACCTAAAATAGGATAGCCGTAAAATTTTTATCCCGTATGCTTTTGGAAAATTTTGGGCCTAAACGAGGGTGGTTTCCTGACTTTTTTTTTGAAACCAACCTCTTCTACGACGGCAAAAGATTGCTGAATCCAAACCTACTCGCATAAGGAAACACGAATCGGAAATTAGATGGATCCCAAAACAAATCTAATATGCAAGGAACTCGGATTGGTGGTGGATATATGGTGGTGGTATATGTCGTGGTGGTGGTATATGGATACGGATTCAAGCGGTGGCGGATAAGCGGTGGTGGTAGATGGCAGGGCGATGATGATGGTGCGGCGGCGCGTGACAACTTATGACCGTAACTCAAACTCTAAAAGACTAGACTCTAAGACCAGCAACTAGACACGACGATGCAACCGCAAATTCAACAACGCAAATACGTAAAAGATTATGCAAAGGCTCGATTGGTTCGGATATGATGACCTAACCCTAATTTTTTTGGCTTTTTCGTGGACTGAGGTATGAAGAATGACTCGATCTAAACTACGAAAAATCAGTAAAATCTCACCGAGCAACCCGGAAATCTGATACCACTTGATAGAGGCAGAGGTGTCCCGCCTTTCGATGAGATGGTGGATTTCGCTTTGGTGGAAGTCGACTTTGACGATCCGACTACTTAACGTGCGAGGACGCCGCGCTTTAGCAATCGCTAAACCAACTCCGAGAGGTTATTGACCACGCCGAGCACGATCAACCTCGACCACGAGGGTCTATTTCCTGCGAGCAAACGAAGAACAAGCAAGAAACCGAGATTGCAACTGGATTTTGCGAATATAAGATGAAAGCTTTATTGATCAAGGTGGGGTTCTGTGGACGCCTGTCTGGTCGCTGAACACAAACGGCACGCGGTTGCAGCTATGGCTAACTTTTGATCTAAACAAAACCTAAGTCTAAACGGTGCCCTAAGGGCTGTATATATGGAGGAAGAGGGGTGAATTTCGTGGCCCTTGGTGGAGGGGTCCAAACTAACCCTATCTCTTGTTTCCCCACACATACGGACTCTAAAAATAGCCTATACTAATGTATTTCGAAATTACATGGGCCTGGCCCAATAATAAGGTGACGAGCACCTAGAATAGCCTATGGACTAATATTATGAAGTGGCATCTTGTATATTTCGTCCAAGGCTTCATGCACTCATTATGGTGGCTTCAAAGTCCCGAAATCATCACTTGTAACTCCATTCTTGTCCCTTATGCATGCCATCATCTCCATGCTGGTTCTTGCTCCAATGTTCATCCTTCTCCAAGCTAGGCCCTACATTTGTAAGCAAAACAAATGTATCCAATTTAGGCAGCGTCATATTCTCATGAACATTAGAATCATTACCAAGAAACGAAAGTACCTGGTAATTTAGTTGGCGTGCGCGAGCTCTAGTAATTGGTCCAGTATGTATAGCAGCAGGGGCTGTGGGTGTAACAATGGTATTGATGTCCTCATCATTTCATTTTGGAGGTTTCACAAGGCGATGCCGTTATGCGACATATTGGTTATGTGAAGGCATACATGATGTGCGACACCAACATTTTCGACATTCTCATAAAGGTGAACTCCTTCTCTTTGAGCAATCCTCAAATATGCATATTGGATGGGTCACTCTTTCATTGTTGTTTCCTTCTTGTTGTCTACATGATACATCTCGTGATCGGAGGAGCGACATTGAGATTGGCTACATGGACCTTCACATTGAGGAGCGCCACACTTATTGGATGCACCTTCGTAATTCCACTCATACCTCGACAATGAGCTTTGGTACACCAACACCTCCATATTTTTGATCGTGCTCATACATGTCATGCTCGATGGACATATCATGCTCACCACAAGTTTGCACCCCATGCATGGATTGACTCACATTGTGCTTGCCTTTGTTGCATCTATCTCCATGTCATCCATGATATATGAGCTTGTGCATTTCTTAGCAAATTTGTTGTGATCTACCTTGAAGGCATATTCATACATCATGATCATATTGTCCATCATCAATTGCATGATAACATATACATATGGAGCATCCATTGCCATATTCATGCTATTGATAAACCGTCTCACTAGGACATCATTTTGCACCGTGGTTGCATTGATCATATTTACAACACATTTGTGTGCACAATGACTACATTTCCTCCCATGAATGCTTTGCATCTCATTCTAGATCATCTTGATAAGCTTCATGCGCTTAGTCACAACCAATCTTGTCGCACGGACTCATTCTTTCATGATGGACACTTTGTGTGCGCTAACCATTGTATTTCCGAGTGTTGCTTGTGTTTGCTCTTTTTGCATATCTATCATTCCGGCAACACCTTGGACTACGCGGATTGCACCATGTCTTCAACTTCGTCCAACTACAAGTCCGTCTACGACAACCGTTTCCATGGTGATGAGGATCACGATCCGAGGTCGGATCTTTCCCAAGGGGGGGGGGGATATGATGCGGAGCATCCCACGTTCATCCCCATGTACACTCCGACTACTCTCCAAGCCCCAAGGATACATAAGATGAGACCTCGACTGTGCGCCATCGGACACAAGGTACAATCAAGATGACCATGGAGAATCCAAGGACCAAGGCCAAGCATGGAAGAGGAGAAGGAAGAAGAAGAAAGGAGCATGACTGGAGTTGCCCGGATCATCCGGACACCCAGCCGGATCATCCGGGTCCAGCCGGATAATCCGGACCCTACCCCGGATCATCCGGGCAAAGGCGCCAAGACTACAGAAGCCCTCGACGAAGCCGGATCATCCGGACGGTCGCTCGATCATCCGGACCCCGACACCCGGATCATCCGCCGCCATCCGGATCATCCGGACCCCACCAGGCGGCGCGACTTGGGCCGAGGCCTGTACCCTTCGCCTCACTTACCCCTTCGTGGCTTAGCACTATAAATAGACCTCCTCCTCCCCACTTTGAGGGTTAGCGTTGGTTTAGCTCAAGATTAGAGATAGAGCTACGCCATCTATCGGATCTCCTCCTCGTGAGAGACCGCGCCTCTTCGGAGAAGATCCTCTGATACAAGACCCTTTTTGGGAAGATCCTCGTGGATTCAAGGCCTCCTCCGGAGATGAACGGTTCCTTCGTGATCCTTACCCTAGTTGACTATGTATCTTGTGGATCTCGTGTGTGTATGTTGATCTAGCACTTGTGTGATCGATTCCTTGTTGGTTGAGTGATTCTCTCGCTTTCCCCGTGATTCCCTCAGATTCGCTGTTTCTTCGTGTTTCCTCCGTGAGGATCCCTCCAAACGTGAAAGATCGATTTAATTAGGGTTCCACCCTACATCACATTGGCACTTCCTTTTGAAGGAAATTGAGAGATTATGTTGCCTAGCCCCCTCGGTAGGGACAAACGTATCTTTTGCAGATGCTCTATGATCCGCATAATCTCGCTTGGTCAGAATAGAAGAAAATCCAGCGGCTATATGCCTTATTCTCCTTGTTTTCGCCGGATGGCAAGTTGTAACTCATGCGCGTGAAAGCCAAGAACAAAAGGGCATTCCTTGCAGCGGTCAATATATATGTGGAAACGATATCTCCTCTATAGAGGACAAGAAATTTTGGGGCAATCAGGCAAAAAGCGCAGGAGAAAATGAAGTACTTTCAAGGACTGCCATAGAAAGGACATATGTTCACAAGAACGGTCATAATTTTGTCATTCGGCGTTCGTGTCGGACCCATAAGTACTCAAACTGCTCGTGGCGAGTGCGCGAATCCAAAAAATACTTCCCGCTTGCACCAGGAGGCCCGAAGTACCCTCAAATTCATCCTTAAGGTGACTTTTGGCCCCGAAAGTCAAAGAAGATCATTCGTCATTGTTTTTCGACAAGTTTCAACCCATTGGCACTTCCTTTTGAAGGAAATTCAAGAGATTATGTTGCTTATAGACATTAGCCTCTCGGTAGGGACAAACATACCTTCTCGCAGACGCCTATGATCCGGCAATCTCATTTGGTCAGAATTGAAGAAAATCCAACGGCAATATGCCTTATTCTACTTGTTTTCTCCGGATGGCATGTCAGAACTCATGCGCGTGAAAGCCAAGAACAAAAGGGCATTCCTGGCATCGGTCAATATATATGTGGAAACGATATCTCGTCTATAGAGGACCTGAAATTTTGGGGCATTCAGGCAAAAAGCGCACGAGAAAATGATGTACTTTCAAGGAATGCCATAGAATGGACAGATGTTCACTAAAACGGTCATATTTTGACATTCGGAGTCCGTGTCAGACCCATAAGTACTCAAACTGCTCGCGGCGAGCGCGCGAATCCAAAAAATACTCCACGCTTCCACTAGGAGGCCGGGAGTACCCTCAAATTCAGCCTTAAGCAGGACTTTTTGGCCCTGAAAGTCAAAGAACATCATTCGTCGCTGTTTTTTAGACAAGTTTCTGAACCCATTGGCACTTCCTTTTGTAATAAATTCGAGAGATTATGTTGCCTAGCCCCCTGGTAGGGACAAACGTACCTTTCTGCAGATGCTCTATGATCCGGACAATCTCATTTGGCCGTAAATAGAAGAAAATCCAGCGGTTATATGCCTTATTCTCCTTGTTTTCGCCGGATGGCAAGTTGTAACTCATGCGCATGAAAGCCAAGAACAAAAGGGCATTCCTTGCAGCGGTCAATATATATGTGGAAACGATATCTCCTCTATTGAGGACAAGAAATTTTGGGGCAATCAGGCAAAAAGCGCAGGAGAAAATGAAGTACTTTCAAGGACTGCCATAGAAAGGACATATGTTCACAAGAACGGTCATAATTTTGTCATTCGGCGTTCGTGTCGGACCCATAAGTACTCAAACTTCTCGTGGCGAGTGCGCGAATCCAAAAATACTTCCCGCTTGCACCAGGAGGCCCGAAGTATCCTCAAATTCATCCTTAAGCAGGACTTTTTGGCCCTGAAAGTCAAAGAAGATCATTCGTCGCTGTTTTTCAGACAAGTTTCTGAACCCATTGGCACTTCCTTTTGAAGGAAATTCAAGAGATTATGTTGCTTATAGACATTAGCCCCCCTGGTAGGGACAAACATACCTTTCTGCAGACGCTCTATGATCCGGGCAATCTCATTTGGCCGTAAATTGAAGAAAATCCAACGGCAATATGCCTTATTCTACTTGTTTTCTCCGGATGGTATGCTGTAACTCATGCGCGTGAAAGCCAAGAACAAAAGGGCATTCCTGGCATCGGTTAATATATATGTGGAAACGATATCTCGTCTATAGAGGACCTGAAATTTTGGGGCATTCAGGCAAAAAGCGCACGAGAAAATGATGTACTTTCAAGGAATGCCATAGAATGGACAGATGTTCACTAAAACGGTCATAATTTTGACATTCGGAGTCCGTGTCGACCCATAAGTACTTAAACTGCTCACATGAAGCGCTGAATCCAAAAAATACTCCACGCTTCCACTAGGAGGCCGGGAGTACCCTCAAATTCAGCCTTAAGCAGGACTTTTTGGCCCTGAAAGTCAAAGAACATCATTCGTCGCTGTTTTTTAGACAAGTTTCTGAACCCATTGGCACTTCCTTTTGTAGGAAATTCGAGAGATTATGTTGCCTAGCCCCCTGGTAGGGACAAACGTACCTTCTTGCAGATGCTCTATGATCCGGACAATCTCATTTGGTCAGAATTGAAGAAAATCCAGCGGTTATATGCCTTATTCTCCTTGTTTTCGCCGGATGGCAAGTTGTAACTCATGCGCATGAAAGCCAAGAACAAAAGGGCATTCCTTGCAGCGGTCAATATATATGTGGAAACGATATCTCCTCTATTGAGGACAAGAAATTTTGGGGCAATCAGGCAAAAAGCGCAGGAGAAAATGAAGTACTTTCAAGGACTGCCATAGAAAGGACATATGTTCACAAGAGCGGTCATAATTTTGTCATTCGGCGTTCGTGTCGGACCCATAAGTACTCAAACTTCTCGTGGCGAGTGCGCGAATCCAAAAAATACTTCCCGCTTGCACCAGAGGCCCGGCACTTCTAATTCATCCTTAAGCGTGACTTTTGGCCCCAAAGTCAAAGAAGATCATTCGTCGCTGTTTTTCAGACAAGTTTCTGAACCCATTGGCACTTCCTTTTGAAGGAAATTCAAGAGATTATGTTGCTTATAGACATTAGCCCCCCTGGTAGGGACAAACGTACCTTTGTGCAGATGCTCTATGTTCTGGGCAATCTAATTTGGCCGTAAATTGAAGAAAATCCAGCGGCAATATGCCTTATTCTACTTGTTTTCGCCGGATGGCATGTTGTAACTCATGCGCGTGAAAGCCAAGAACAAAACAGCATTCCTGGCATTAGTCAATATATATGTGGAAACGATATCTCGTCTATAAAGGACATGAAATTTTGGGGCAATCAGGCAGAAAGCGCACGAGAAAATGAAGTACTTTCAAGGAATGCCATAGAATGGACAGATGCTCACTAAAATGGTCATAACTTTGTCATTCCGAGTCCGTGTCGGACCCATAAGTATCGAACTGCCATGCAAGCAAGCCGCTGAATCCTAAAAATACTCCACGCTTTCGCCTGGAGGCCCGGAGTACCCTCAAATTCACCCTTAACCAGGACTTTTTGGCCCTTGATAGAGGCGGGGTGTCCCGTCTTTCGATGAGATGGTGGATTTTCGCTTTGGTGGAAGTCGACTTTGACGATCCGACTACGAACGCAGCGAGGACGCCGCGCTTTAGCAATCGCTAAACCAACTCCGAGAGGTTATTGACCACGCCGAGCACGATCAACTCGACCACGAGGGTCTGCTTCCGCGAGCAAACGAAGAACAAGCAAGAAACTGAGATTGCAACTGGATATTGCGAATATAAGATGAAAGCTTTATTGATCAAGGTGGGGCTCAGTGACGCCTTTGTCCGGTCGTTGAACACAAACGGCACGCGGGTTGCAGCTATGGCGAACTTTTGATCTAAACAAAACCTGGTCTAAACGACGCCTCTAAGGGCTGTATATATGGGGAAGAGGAGGGAATTTCGTGGCCCTTGAGGGTGGGGTCCCAAACCAACCCTAACTCTTGTTTCCCCACACATACGGACTCTAAAATAGCCTATACTTAAGTATTTCGAAATTACATGGGCCTGGCCCAATAATAAGGTGACGAAGACCTAGAATAGCCTATGGACTAATATTATGAAGTGGCATCTTTTATATTTCGTCCAAGGCTTCATGCACTCCTTATGGTGGCTTCAAAGTCCTGAAATCATCACTTGTAACTCCGTTTTGATCCCTTTAGCATGCCATCAGCTCCTCATGCGTGTTCTTGCTCCAATGTTCATCCTTCTCCAAGCTAGGCCCTTCATTTGTAAGCAAAACAAATGTATCCAATTTAGGCAAGATCATATTCTCATGAATATTAGAATCATTACCAAGAAACGAAAGTACCGTAATTTAATTGGCGTCTTGCGAGCTCTAGTAATTGGTCCCAGATATGTAACAAGAGGGGCTGTGGGTGTAACAATGGTATTGATGTCCTCATCATCCTCCCTTCTTGAAATGAAGTCGCCCTCGACGAAGCTCATCTTCCTCACCCAAATAAGGCTTCAAATCTGCAATGTTAAAAGTGGACTAACCCCAAAATCTGCAGTAGCTCAAGTTTATATGCATTATCATTTATTTTCTAACACCTTAAAAGGACCAGCAGCACGTGGCATTAGCTTCGATTTGCGCAAATCAGAAATCTATCCTTACGCAAATGTAACCAAACAAGATCTCCGTGCAAACACAACATGTTTTCTACCCTTATCTCCAGCAAGTTTATATTTAGCATTCATACGCTCAATGTTTTCCTTAGTTAACTCATGCATTTTTAAAATCAATTCAGCACGCTTCTTTAGCATCAAAATTAACCTTCTCCAAGATGGAAGAGGCAACAAATCAATAGGTGCACGAGGTATGAAACCATACACAACTTCAAAAGGGCACATCTTAGTAGTAGAATGCAATGAACGATTATAAGCAAATTCAATATGAGGCAAGCATTCCTCCCACATTTTCTTATTATTCTTTAGAACAGCCCTAAGCATAGTAGACAATGTTCTATTGACTACTTCAGTTTGTCCATCGCTTTGGGGTGACAAGTAGTACTAAAAGCAGTTTAGTCCCCAACTTAGCCCATAAACATCTCCAAAAGTGGCTAAGAAATTTAGTATCACGATCTGAAACAATAGTATTTGGCACACCATGCAAGCGAATAATTTCACGAAAGAACAAATCAGCAACATTGACAGCATCATCGCTTTTATGACATGGTATAAAGTGTGCCATTTTCGAGAATCTATCCCCTTCTTTGTTCTAGGTAAACCTAAAACAAAGTCCATAGATATATCCTCCCAAGGAACACTAGGTACAGGCAAAGGCATATATAAACCATGAGGATTGAGTCGTGACTTAGCTTTTTGACATGTAGTGCAGCGAGCAATAAAACGCCAACATCCCGCCTCATCTTTGGCCAAAAGAAATGTGTAGCAAGTACGCCCTCCGCCTTCTTCACGCCAAAGTGTCCCATTAGTCCTCCTCCATGCGCCTCCCGCAACAACAAAAGACGAACGGAGCTAGCTGGAATGCATAGCTTGTTAGCACGAACACAAATCCATCATTAACGACAAACTTGTTCCATGTTCTTCCTTCTTTACAATTCTGCAATACATCTTTAAAATCAGCATCATGCACATATTGATCTTTGATGGTCTCCAAACCAAATATTTTGAAGTCAAGTTGTGAAAGCATAGTATAGCGACGAGACAATGCATCAAGAATAACATTTTCTTTACCCTTCTTGTGTTTAATGACATAAGGAAAGTCTCAATGAATTCAACCCATTTAGCATGTCTACGATTCAGTTTAGCTTGACTTTTAATATGTTTCAAAGATTCATGATCGAATGTATAACAAATTCTTTGGGCCATAAATAATGTTGCCATGTTTCTAAAGTCCCAACAAGAGCATATAATTCTTTATCATAAGTAGAGTAATTCAGACTAGGCCCACTCAATTTTTCGTAAAAGTATGCAACAGGTTTGCCATCTTGTAATAACACACCTCCTAATCCAATTCCACTAGCATCACATTCAAGCTCAAAAGTTTTATTAAAATCAGGAAGTTGGAGTAAAGGAGCATGTGTCAACTTATCTTTCAATACCGTGAAGGCTTCTTCCTGTGCGATACCCCAAACAAAAGGCACATCCTTCTTTGTAAGCTCGTTGAGAGGTGCAGCAATGGTGCTGAAATCTCTCACAAAACGCCTATAGAAGCCAACGAGGCCAAGAAAACTCCTCACTTGTGTGACTGCTTTGGGCTGCGCCAACTCTCAATAGCTTCAATCTTGGCTTTATCAACTTCAATTCCTGGAGTAACAACATAACCAAGAAAAGACACTCGGTCGGTGCAAAAGGTGCACTTCCCAAGGTTACCAAACAAACGTGCATCACGAGAGCAATAAAAACAACACGTAAATGTTCCAAATGATCCTCCAAAGATCTGCTATAAATCAATATGTCATCAAAGTAAACTACCACAAATCGTCCAATGAAAGCACGTAAAACTTCGTTCATTAATCTCATGAAAGTACTAGGTGCATTAGTTAACCCAAAAGGCATGACTAACCACTCATATAATCCAAACTTAGTTTTAAATGTTGTTTTCCATTCATCCCCAATTTCATACGAATTTGATGGTATCCACTACGCAAATCAACTTTGGAGAATATTATAGAGCCACTCAATTCATCAAGCATATCATCCAGCCTAGGAATAGGATGACGATAACGAATAGTAATATTATTAATGCCTCTACAATCAACACACATACGTGATGTACCATCCTTTTTCGCACTAGAATAATAGGAACAAAGACAAGGACTAAGGGATTCGCAGATATAACCTTTGTCGAGCAGCTCCTCATGATTGACGATAATCTCCTTCGCCTCCTCCGGATTGGTACGATGGTGCACGGTTGGGTAATGATGCACCGAATTAAGTCAATTTGATGCTCAATCCTCGAATAGGTGGTAATCCGGTGGCACGCCTTGTGGAAAGACGCCGGCGAACTCCCGCAAAATGTTAGTGACAAAGAGGGGCAAAGAGGAAGGCACGCCCTCTAATGAAAATAATGCCTCTTTGCACACAAAAGCATAGCAAATAGATTTGCTAAAATCTAGCTCATCAATATCAGATTTGGTGGCAAGTAAACATGCACTTTTCAATTTAATTTCGTAAGCAAAGAGATGGTTTATTATTAGGCTTCATGTGTTGCAAAAATTCTTTTGCCACAATCTGATTTTCACTCTTATTTTTCTCCTGTTTTGCTTTATTAGCTCTATTAATATCATCTTTCAAAATGGACTCAGAGTCATAGGAAGCAAAGTTATATTTTATCCTTATGAACAAGAGTATACCGATTGTTTCTACCATGGTGTACAGAATTTTTATCAAATTGCCATGGTCTACCAAGTAACAAGGAACATGCTTGCATAGGTACCACATCACAATCAACATAATCAGCATATGTAGAGATACTAAAATGCACACTAACAAGACGTGTTACCTTAACCTTGCCGCTGTTGTTAAACCATTGAATGTAGTAAGGATGTGGATGTGGTCTTGTGGTGAGAGATAGCTTCTCCACCATCTCCATGCTAGCCAAGTTGTTGCAGCTCCTCCATCTATGATGACGCTAATAGAACGCTCCTTCACAACTCCCTTTGTATGGAACAAATTATGCCTCTGATTTTGCTCACTTTGTGTAACTCGCACACTCAAAACACGCTGAGCAACTAAACATTCATACCATCCAAGATCTTCAAGAGCCATGTATTGTGTCTCATGATCGTAATCATCTCCACCGTGTTCCTCATGTGCAATAAGAGCCAAAGTCTCCTCATCATAGTCACTAGCGGACTCATACCCACCATCCTCGTGAGCAATCATCACACGCTGAGATTTGCATTCTCTCAAAAATGTCCTCTTCCCTTACAACGACGACAAATAATATCACTTGTGTGCCCTGTTGACGCCATAGAAGAAGAAGAGCTCTATGCAGGCCCGTAGGTGTGCTCTTGGCGATAGTGGTGGTTGTGCCTCGCTTCTTGTATCACGGTTGGAGGTGGCACCAAGGAGGTGATGGTGCAAAGGAAGTAGATGATGCACGGTGTCCATGATGAAGGTCGACCTGCAGAAAAGTTAGTGCGCGCCAATGCTCACCGATCCTGACTTCACGCTCAGCTTTACAAGCAAGATGGAATAAACGAGTGATATTATTATAATCCTTATAGTCTAGAATGGTCTGAATCTCTATTTAATCCACCAGAAAACGTGCAAGCATAGCTTCATTCTCCTCGACAATACCACATCTAATCAAGCCGCTTTGTAATTCCCGATAATATTCTTCTACGAATTTTTTCCTTGTCTTAAGCGCTGCAATTTTTGAAGTAATTCACGTTGATAATATGGTGGAACCCAACGAGTACGCATAGCAGTTTTCAAAGCAGCCCAAGTAGCCGGAACAGATATAATCGACAATGTTCGACCACCAAACACATGCAAAGCTAGTGAAAGCACAAACAGCAGCAGAACACGCCTCTCCTCGTGATATTGTAAACATGTAAATCGTTGTTCAGTTTCTAACTCCCAAGTAAGATATATATCGTGAACATATCTACCCTCAAATGCCGGAATATTCAATTTCAGTTTAGGGAGATGGTCATGATCTCGCACTGAGGGGAGCCCTAATATTGCCATTATTTGCATGTGGACGACCGGTGGTTGTGGTGCTGGTGGTTGCACATAGTTCGATGTTGATCAACCTCATCCTCATAATCACCCACATACTCATCATCCTCCTCGGTACCACCAGCAGCAGTAGCAGGAGCCAAAGAAGCACCAACAGCAGAGGCAGCGGCACCAGAATTTTGTCCTCGCTCAATAGGAACACGCCGAGCTCGGCCCATACCGATTCGGAAGGGGCGAGTTGTTGTCGCTGCAGAGGTGCGATAGGTGCAGCCGGCGGTGGTTGTGGAAAACGCCACAGCAATTCATCAAACTTGCTATCAAGCTTTGTTTCAAACGCCTTCTCAATGCCATCTATCTTCTCCATGGCCTCGTCAAATCTGTTTACCACATCTTGCACCTGTCCACTCATCATTTGCTGAAATTTATCATGTAGCTGTTTGTTCCTCATGTTCTCCCAAATCAGTCTCTCGGCTTGTGATCCTGCCATGGTTAGCAGCAATAGAAACACACAAGAATATGATCCTACAGACTACTAACAAGAGGTGGTGGTGGGTGTCACAAACCGGCAAGCAAATCTCAAATTCTTACCAGTTCTCACCCAAGAAAGAAAGGTGATCGGCAACCGCTTGTAATCAAAACTCTCAAAGCTTGGATAGAGCGATTGCGGGGAGAGTCAAACGACGACGAGATGTATGTGGAGCTGGGAAGGCTTATAATATGGTAGCAAAAGGGTCAAGAATAATCAATTCAGAGATGCAAAGTTGAAGAAACGCCAACGACGGTGATCGGTGCTGGTCCTAGGCTAGACCGTGCTAGAGACGCGAGCCTAGAACACTAACAAAATCACGGCAAGGCTGCACGTAAACAAGGAGGAGCACACTCTGAATTTTTTTCTCTTTTTTTTTTTTTTTTTTGCACTTTTTTCCTCTTTTTTTTTTGAAACCGAACTATTTTTCTTCCGCAGATGGCTTGAAGTTGGGGAGTCCTCTCGCTGTCACGACTCGGAGTATCGTGTGATCTGGAAATCGAGAACAATGCAACAATTATCGGACTCGACTAGGACTGGTGGCGGAGATGAACTGTGGAACTTTGATCGGTGGCGGAGATGAGTCTGTGGAACTCGGACTTGTGGCGGAGATGAATCTGTGGAACTCGGATCGGGCGTGATGGCGGCGGATATGTGGTGGCGATATGGACTCGGATTGGCGGTGAATATGTGGTGATGGTATATGGCAGCGGCGACGTGACAACCTCGTGAATGTAACTCAAACTCTAAAAGACTAGACGCTAAGACCAGAACTTGACACGACGATGCAACCGCAAATTCAACAAAGCAAATACAGAAAAGATTATGCAAAGGCTCGATTGGTTCGGATGGGATGAACTAACCCTAATTTTTTTTGGCTTTTTCGTGGACTATAGGTATGAAGAATGACTCGATCTAAACTACGAAAAACTGTAAAATCTCACCGAGCAACCCGGAAATCTGATACCACTTGATAGAGGCGGGTGTCCCGCCTTCGATGAGATGGTGGATTTTCGCTTTGGTGGAAGTCGACTTTGACGATCCGACTACGAACGCAGCGAGGACGCCGCGCTTTAGCAATCGCTAAACCAACTCCGAGAGGTTATTGACCACGCCGAGCACGATCAACTCGACCACGAGGGTCTGCTTCCTGCGAGCAAACGAAGAACAAGCAAGAAACTGAGATTGCAACTGGATATTGCGAATATAAGATGAAAGCTTTATTGATCAAGGTGGGGCTCTGGACGCCTTTGTTTGGTCGTTGAACACAAACGGCACGCGGGTTGCAGCTATGGCGAACTTTTGATCTAAACAAAACCTGTTGGTCTAAACGACGCCTAAGGGCTGTATATATGGGGAAGAGGAGGAATTTCGTGGCCCTTGAGGGTGGGGTCCAAACCAACCCTAACTCTTGTTTCCCCACACATACGGACTCTAAAAATAGCCTATACTTAAGTATTTCGAAATTACATGGGCCTGGCCCAATAATAAGGTGACGCAGACACCTAGAATAGCCTATGGACGAATATTATGAAGTGGCATCTTGTATATTTCGTCCAAGGCTTCATGCACTCCTTATGGTGGCTTCAAAGTCCCGAAATCATCACTTGTAACTCCGTTTGATCCCCTTGCGCATGCCATCAGCTCCTGCGTGTTCTTGCTCCAATGTTCATCCTTCTCCAAGCTAGGCCCTTCATTTGTAAGCAAAACAAATGTATCCAATTTAGGCAGCATCATATTCTCATGAACATTAGAATCATTACCAAGAAACGAAAGTACCTGGTAATTTAATTGGCGTGCGCGAGCTCTAGTAATTGGTCCCGTATATGTAACAGTAGGGGCTGTGGGTGTAACAATGGTATTGGTGTCCTCATCAGCCCTGAAAGTCAAAGAACATCATTCGTTGCTGTTTTTCAGACAAGTTTATGAACCCATTGGCACTTTCTTTTGAAGGAAATTCGAGAGATTATGTTGCTTATAGACATTAGCCCCCCTGGTAGGAGCAAACGTACCTTCCTACAGAAGCTCTATGATCCGGGCCAATTCATTTGGCTGTAAATTGAAGAAAATCCAGTGGCTATATGCCTTATTCTCCTTGTTTTCGTCGGATGGCATGCTGTAACTCATGCGCGTGAAAGCCAAGAACAAAAGGGCATTCCTTGCAGCGGTCAATATATATGTGGAAACAATATCTCCTCTATAGAGGACAAGAAATTTTTGGGCAATCAGGCAAAAAGCGTAGGAGAAAATGAAGTACTTTCAAGGATTGCCATAGAAAGGACATATGTTCACTAAAACGGTCATAATTTTGTCATTTGGAGTTCTTATCGGACCCATAAGTACTCAAATTGCTCATCGTGAGCGCGCGAATCCAAAAAATAGTCCCCGCTTGCACTAGGATGCCCGGAGTACCCTCAAATTCAGCCTTAAGCAGGACTTTTTGGCCCTGAAAGTCAAAGAACATCATTCGTCACTGTTTTTCAGACAAGTTTCTGAACCCATTGGCACTTCCTTTTGAAGGAAATTCGAGAGATTATGTTTCCTATAGACATTAGCCCCTGATAGGGACAAACGTATCTTTCTGCAGATGCTCTATGATCCGGGCAATCTCATTTGACCGTATATTGAAGAAAAACCAGCGGCTATATGCCTTATTCTCCTTGTTTTTGCCGGATGGCATGCTGTAACTCATGCGCGTGAAAGCCAAGAACAAAAGGGCATTCCTCGCATCGGTCAATATATATGTGGAAACGATATCTCCACTATAGAGGACATGAATTTTGGGGCAATCAGGCAAAAAGCGCATGAGAAAATGAAGTACTTTCAAGGACTGCCATAGAATGGACAGATGTTCACTAAAACGGTCATAATTTTGACATTCGGAGTCCGTGGTCGGACCCATAAGTACATAAACTGCTTATGGCGAGCGCGCTGAATCCAAAAAATACCCACGCTTCCACCAGAGGCCGAGTACCATCAAATTCAGCCTTAAGCAGGACTTTTGGCCCCGAAAGTCAAAGAACATCATTCGTCGCTGTTTTTTATACAAGTTTCAACCCATTGGCACTTCCTTTTGAAGGAAATTCGAGATTATGTTGCCTAGCCCTCGGTAGGGACAAACGCATTTTCTCGCAGATGCTCTATGATCCGGCAATCTCTTTGGCCATAAATTGAAGAAAATCCAGCGACTATATGCAAAATTCTCCTTGTTTTCGCTTGATGGCATGTCAGAACTCATGCATGTGAAAGCCAAGAACAAAATGTCAATCCTCGTGATCGGTCAATATATATGTGGAAACGATATCTCCTCTATAGAGGATAAGAAATTTTGGGGCAATCAGGCAAAAAGCTAAGACAAAAAGAAGTACTTTCAAGGACTGCCATAGAATGGACAGATGTTCACTAAAACGGTCATAACTTTGTCATTCCGAGTCTGTGTCGGACCCGTAAGTACTAAAATTGCTCGCGGCGAGCACGCGAATCCTAAAAATACTCCACGCTTCCGCCGGGAGGCCCGGAGTACCCTCAAATTCACCCTTAAGCGGGACTTCTTGGCCCTGAAAGTCAAAGAACATCATTCGTCGCTTTTTTTCAGACAAGTTTCTGAACCCATTGGCACATCCTTTTGAAGGAAATTCAATAGATTATGTTGCTTATAGACATTAGCCCCCCTGGTAGGGGCAAATGTACCTTTCTGCAGAAGCTCTATGATCCGGCAATCTCATTTGGTCAGAATTGAAGAAAATCCAAATGGCTATATGCCTTATTCTCCTTGTTTTCGCCGGATGGCATGCTGTAACTCATGCGCGTGAAAGCCAAGAACAAAAGGGCATTCCTTGCAACGGTCAATATATATGTGGAAACAATATCTCCTCTATAGAGGACAAGAAATTTTGGGGCAATCAGGCAAAAAGTATAGGAGAAAATGAAGTACTTTCAAGGATTGCCATAGAAAGGACATATGTTCACTAAAACGGTCATAATTTTGTCATTTGGAGTTCTTATCGGACCCATAAGTACTCAAACTGCCCATCGTGAGCGTGCGAATCCAAAAAATACACCCCGCTTGCACTAGGAGGCCCGGAGTACCCTCAAATTCAGCCTTAAGCAGGACTTTTTGGCCCTGAAAGTCAAAGAACATCATTCGTCACTGTTTTTCAGACAAGTTTCTGAACCCATTGGCACTTCCTTTTGAAGGAAATTCGAGAGATTATGTTTCCTATAGACATTAGCCCCCCTGATAGGGACAAACGTACCTTTCTGCAGATGCTCTATGATCCGGGCAATCTCATTTGACCGTATATTGAAGAAAAACCAGCGGCTATATGCCTTATTCTCCTTGTTTTTGCCGGATGGCATGCTGTAACTTTTGCGCGTGAAAGCCAAGAACAAAAGGGCATTCCTCGCATCGGTCAATATATATGTGGAAACGATATCTCCACTATAGAGGACATGAAATTTTGGGGCAATCAGGCAAAAAGCGCATGAGAAAATGAAGTACTTTCAAGGACTGCCATAGAATGGACAGATGTTCACTAAAACGGTCATAATTTTGACATTCGGAGTCCGTGTCGGACCCATAAGTACGCAAACTGCTTGCGGCGAGCGCGCGAATCCAAAAAATACTCCACGCTTCCACGAGGAGGCCGGGAGTACCCTCAAATTCAGCCTTAAGCAGGACTTTTTGGCCCTGAAAGTCAAAGAACATCATTCGTCGCTGTTTTTTACACAAGTTTCTGAACCCATTGGCACTTCCTTTTGAAGGAAATTCGAGAGATTATGTTGCCTAGCCCCCCTGGTAGGAACAAACGTACCTTTCTGCAGATGCTCTATGATCCGGGCAATCTCTTTGGCCATAAATTGAAGAAAATCCAGCGGCTATATGCAAAATTCTCCTTGTTTTCGTCGGATGGCATGTTGTAACTCATGCATGTGAAAGCCAAGAACAAAATGTCAATCCTCGCATCGGTTAATATATATGTGGAAACGATATCTCCTCTATAGAGGATAAGAAATTTTGGGGCAATCAGGCAAAAAGCTAAGACAAAAAGAAGTACTTTCAAGGACTGCCATAGAATGGACAGATGTTCACTAAAACGGTCATAACTTTGTCATTCCGAGTCTGTGTCGGACCCATAAGTACTAAAATTACTCGCGGCGAGCACGCGAATCCTAAAAATACTCCACGCTTCCGCCGGGAGGCCCGGAGTACCCTCAAATTCACCCTTAAGCGGGACTTCTTGCCCCGAAAGTCAAAGAACATCATTCGCCGCTTTTTTTCGCACAAGTTTCAACCCATTGGCACATCCTTTTGAAGGAAATTCAATAGATTATGTTGCTTATAGACATTAGCCCCCTGGTAGGGGCAAATGTACCTTCTGCGCAGGCTCTATGATCCGGCAATCTCATTTGGTCAGAATTGAAGAAAATCCAGCGCTATATGCCTTATTCTCCTTGTTTTCACGGATGGCATGTCAGAACTCATGCGCGTGAAAGCCAAGAACAAAAGGGCATTCCTTGCAGTGGTCAATATATATGTGGAAACAATATCTCCTCTATAGAGGACAAGAAATTTTGGGGCAATCAGGCAAAAAGCGCAGGAGAAAATGAAGTACTTTCAAGGATTGCCATAGAAAGGACATATAATCACTAAAACGGTCATAATTTTGTCATTCCGAGTTCGTGTCGGACCCATAAGTACTGAAACTGCTCGCGGCGAGCACGCGAATCCAAAAAATACTCAACGCTTCCGCCAGGAGGCCCGGAGTACCCTCAAATTCACCCTTAAGCAGGACTTTTTGGCCCTAAAAGTCAAAGAACATCATTCGTCGCATTTTTTCAGACAAGTTTCTGAACCCATTGGCACTTCCTTTTGAAGAAAATTCGAGATATTATGTTGCCTATAGACATTAGCCCCCGGTAGGGACAAACGTATTTTCTCAGAGATGCTCTATGATCCGGGCAATCTCATTTGGCCGTAAATTGAAGAAAATCCAGCGGCTATATGCCTTATTCTCCTTGTTTTCGCCGGATGGCATGTTGTAACTCATGCGCGTGAAAGCCAAGAATAAAAGGGCATGCCTTGCAGCGGTTAATATATATGTGGAAACGATATCTCCTCTATAGAGGACATGAAATTTTGGGGCAATCAGGCAAAAAGCGCATGAGAAAATGAAGTACTTTCAAGGACTGCCATAGAAAGGACATATGTTCACTAGAACGGTCATAATTTTGTCATTCGGCGTTCGTGTCGGACCCATAAGTACTCAAACTGCTCATGGCGAGTGCGCGAATCCAAAAAATACTTTCCGCTTGCACCAGGAGGCCCGAAGTACCCTCAAATTCATCCTTAAGCAGGACTTTTTGGCCCTAAATGTCAAAGAAGATCATTCGTCGCTGTTTTTCAGACAAGTTTCTGAACCAATTGGCACTTCCTTTTGAAGAAAATTCGAGAGATTATGTTGCTTATAGACATTAGCCCCCCTGGTATGGACAAACATATCTTTCTGCAGATGCTCTATGATCCGGGCAATCTCATTTGGCCGTAAATTGAAGAAAATCCAGGGGCAATATGCCTTATTCTCCTTGTTTTCGCCGTATGGCATGCTGTAACTCATGCGCGTGAAAGCCAAGAACAAAAGGGCATTCCTGGCATCGGTCAATATATATGTGGAAACGATATCTCGTCTATAGAGGACATGAAATTTTGGGGCAATCAGGCAAAAAGCGCACGAGAAAATAAAGTACTTTCAATGAATGCCATAGAATGGACAGATGTTCACTAAAACGGTCATAATTTTGGCATTCGGAGTCCGTGTCAGACCCATAAGTACTCAGACTACTCGCGGCGAGCGCGCGAATCCAAAAAATACTCCACACTTCCACCAGGAGGCAGGGAGTACCCTCAAATTCAGCCTTAAGCAGGACTTTTGGCCCTGAAAGTCAAAGAACATCATTCGTCGCTGTTTTTTAGACAAGTTTCTGAAGCCATTGGCACTTCCTTTTGAAGGAAATTCGAGAGATTATATTGCCTAGCCCCCCTGGTAGGGACAAACATACCTTTCTGCAGATGCTCTATGATCCGGGCAATCTCTTTGGCCAGAAATTGAATAAAATCCAGCGACTATATGCCTTATTCTCCTTGTTTTACCGATGGCGTCTTCAGAACTCATGCACGTGAAAGCCAAGAACAAAATGGCATTCCTCGCATCGGTCAATATATATGTGGAAATGATACCTCCCCTATAGAGGACAAGAAATTTTGGGGCAATCAGGCAGAAAGCGCACGACAAAAAGAAGTACTTTCAAGGACAGCCATAGAATGGACAGATGTTCACTTAAACGGTCATAACTTTGTCATTCCGTGTCCGTGTCGGGCCCATAAGTACTGAAACTGCTCGCGGCGAGCACGCAAATCCTAAAAATACTCCACGCTTTCACCAGGAGGCCAGGAGTACCCTCAAATTCACCCTTAAGCGGGACTTTTTGGCCCTGAAAGTCAAAGAACATGATTCGTCGCTTTTTTCAGACAAGTTTCTGAACCCATTGGCACTTCCTTTTGAAGGAAATTCTAGAGATTATGTTGCTTATAGACATTAGCCCTCGGTAGGGGCAAATGTACCTTCTCGTAAGTTTATTATCCGCACAAATAACGCCTCCTCATCATAGTCACTAGCGGACTCATACCCACCATCCTCGTGAGCAATCATCACACGCTGAGATTTGCATTCCCTCGCATAATGACCTCTTCCCTTACAACGACGACGAATAATATCACCGGTGTGCCCAGCTGATGCCATGGAAGAAGAAGAGCTCTGTGTAGGCCCGCAGTGCGCGCTTGGCGTATAGTGGAGGTTGTGCTCGCTTTCTTGTATCACGGTACCGAGGTAGCAGCTAATGGAGGTGCTGGTGTAGTGGATGTAGAGGATGCATGCGGTGTCCATGATGAAAGTCGACTGCAGAATAGTTAGTTCGCGCCAATTCTTGTCGATCCTACACTTCACGCTCAGCTTTACAAGCAAGATGGAATAAACGAGTGATATTAGTATACTCCTTATACTCTAGAATGGTCTCAATCTCTATTTAATCCACCTATAAACGTGCAAGCATAGCTTCATTCTCCTCAACAACACCACATCTAATCATGCCAGTTGTAGTTCTCGATAATATTCTTCTAAATTTTTTCCTTGTCTTAAATGCTGCAATTTTGAAGCAATTCACGTTGATAATATGGTGGAACCCAACGAGTACGCATAGCAGTTTTCAAAGCAGCCCAAGTAGCGGGAATTGGATATAATCTACAATGTTCAGACCACCATACACATGCAAAACTAGTGAAAGCACAAACAATGTGAGCAACCCCGCTCTCCTCGATATTGTAAACATGTAAAATGTTGTTCAGTTTCTAACTACCAAGTAAGATATATATTAGGAACATATCTACCCTCAAATGGTGGAATATTCAATTTTAGTTTAGGAATATGGACATCATCTCGCACTGAGGTGGTGGTGCAGCCTACCATTACGAATATATACCGAGGTCGACTCGCCGGGTGGTGGTGCTTTGGTGGCTGCACGTAGTTCTGATTTTGATCAACCTCATCCTCATAATCGCCTCGCATACTCATCATCCTCCTCTGCACCAGCAGCAGAGCAGAGGAGGAGCTATAGAAGCACCAACAAGCAAAGATGGCAGCTGACACCGAAATTTTGTCACTGCTCAATAGGAACACGCCGAGCTGGCCCATACCGATTCGGAAGAGGCGTAGTTGTTGTTGTTGCCGAGGTGCGATAGGTGCAGCCGGCGGTGGGTTGTGGAAAACGCATGAGCAATTCATTAAACTTGCTATCAAGCTTTGTTTGAAATGTCTTCTCAATGCCATCTATCTTCTCCATGGCCTCGTCAAATCTGTTTAGCACATCTTGCACCTGTCCACTCATCATTTGCTGAAATTTATCATGTAGCTGTTTGTTAAATGCCAGTTCTCCCAATCAGTCTCATTGGCTTGTGATCCTACCATGGTTAGCAGCAAATAGAAACACACAAGAATATGATCCTGTGCTACTAAGAAGTGGTGGTGGTGTATCACAAACCCACAAGCAAATCTCAAATTCTTACCAATTCTTACCCAAAGAAGAAAGTGATCGGCAAACGTCATAGTCAAAACTCTCAAAGCTTGATAGAGCGATTACTGGGGAGAGTCCAACGCATACGACGAGATGTATGTGGAGCTGAAGGCTTATAATATGGTAGCAAAAGGGTCAAGAATAATCAATTCAGAGATGCAAAGTTGAATAAACGCTCAACGACGATCTTGGCTCGCCCTAGGCTAGACTGTATTAGAGACGCGAGCCTAGAACACCAACAAAATCACGGCCATGCACGTAAACAAGGAAGGAGCACACTCTGAATTTTTTTCTTTTTTTTTTTTTTTCTTTTTTTGAAACTGAACTATTTTTCTTCTGCGGATGGCTCGGAAGTTGGGGAGTCCTCCATTGTCATGACTCAGTATCGCGTGATCTCGAAATCGAGAACAATGCAACAATTCTCGGACTCGGACTAGGACCGGTGGCGGAGATGAATCTGTGGAACTCGGACCGGTGGCGGAGATGAATCTAGTGGAACTTCGGATCGGTGGCGATATATGTTGCAGGTGGACTCGGATGGGCGTGATGGCGGCGGATATGTCGGGCGATATGGATTCGGATTGGCGTGAATATGTGGTGGTGGTATATGGCGGCACCGCCGTGACAACCCGTGAATGTAACTCGAAACTCTAAAAGACTAGACGCTAAGACCAGCAACTTGACGCGATGATGCAACCGCAAATTCAAGAAAGCAAATACGTGAAAAGATTATGCAAAGGCTCGATTGGTTCGGATGGGATGAACTAACCCTAATTTTTTGGCTTTTTCGTGGACTATAGGTATGAAGAATGGACTCGATCTAAACTACGAAAACTGTAAAATCTCACCGAGCAACCTAGAAATCTGATACCACTTGATAGAGGAAAAGGTGTCCCGCCTTTTCGATGAGATGATGGATATCGCTTTGGTGGAAGTCGACTTTGACGATCCGACTACTTAACGCAGTGAGGACGCCGCTACTTTAGCAATCGCTAAGCCAACTCCGAGAGGTTATTGACCACGCCGAAGCACGATCAACTCCGACCACGAGGGTCTCTGCTTCCTGCGAGCAAACGAAGAACAAGCAAGAAACCGAGATTGCAATGGATATTGCGAATATAAGATGAAAGCTTTATTGATCAAGGTGGGGTTCTTGACGCCTTTGTCCGGTCGTTGAACACAAACGGCACGCAAGTTGCAGCTATGGCTAACTTTAATCTAAACAAAACCGAAAGTCTAAACGGTGCCCTAAGGGCGGTATATATGGAGGAAGAGGGGTGAATTTCGTGGCCCTTGGTGGAGAGGTCTCAAAACTAACCCTATCTCTTGTTTCCCCACATACGGACTCTAAAATAGCCTATACTTATGTATTTCGAAATTACATGGGCTGGCTCAATAATAAGGTGACGCAAGACCTAGAATAGCCTCCGGATGAAATTTATGAAGTGGCATCTTGTATATTTCTGTCCAAGGCTTCATGCACTCATTATGGTGGCTTCAAAGTCTTGAAATCATCACTTGTAACTCCGTTCTTGTTCCTCTTGCGCATGCCATCATCTCCATCCTTGTTCTTGCTCCAAGGTTCATCCTTCTCCAAGCTAGGCCCTTCATTTGTAAGCAAAACAAATGTATCCAATTTAGGCAAAGATCATATTCTCATGAACATTAGAATCATTACCAAGAAACGAAAGTACCGGTAATTTAGTTGGCATCTTGCGAGCTCTAGTAATTTGTCCAGTATGTATAGCAGCAGGGGCTATGGGTGTAACAATGGTATTGATGTCCTCGTCAATATGGCTGTAAACTGAAGAAAATCCAGCGGCTATTTGCCTTATTCTCCTTGTTTTCACGGATGGCATGTCAGAACTCATGCGCGTGAAAGCCAAGAACAAAAGGACATTCCTTGCAGCGGTAAATATATATGTGGAAACGATATCTCCTCTATAGAGGACAAGAAATTTTGTGGCAATCAGGCAAAAAGCGCAGGAGAAAATGAAGTACTTTCAAGGATTGCCATAGAAAGGACATATGTTCACTAAAACGGTCATAATTTT